>PVJL010010857.1:16883-46637 GCA_004026885.1 Lyroderma lyra
TAATTTACATAACATGCCAAGATTATACCAAGCAAGAATATAAATAGGTTCAGTAAATCTAGCATAGGTTCTACACATCTGTATTTTTGTCAATCTCCATAGGTAACTCTGAAGTGCATCCCCAATTTAACACCAGTAGCATAAAAGATACAAATAAAGCAAGACTGTGACAAAATTAACGTGCTAAATAATAACTGAAATTATGCCTAACACTGTGTTGTCTAATATCAGGCAAGGCACCACTAGGATTTTGACAAGTATAGGAAAATTCAACAGTTTGGGTCAATGCTTCCTTTGAAGTTAAAATATATTATGAAAAGTGAGGACACTGAAAAGTACCCAGGATTTCCTATGAATCATATAATTTTTGAAATATTATATTAATAATATTTTACCTATCCAAATTAAACCAAGAGAAGGCTGAGTGTCTCTTCTGATTTGATAGCTTTTCCCATGGAATTTTACAATAGTAGCATATCAAAAATACCTAATTATTTCTGGCATCTCTCTTTTTAAAAGGTGAAAGAACAAATCTTTTTGATTTTCCAAGGGCCCTCTGGGAAATCTCAAAATAGGTTTCGATATAAAAGATAGCCTGAAACATTCTTTTTTCTTTCTTTCTATATTTCTACATTTGAATCTGATTTGAGGAAGGCAAAAAAAATTTTTTTTAAGTTGTTAGAGGAGAATTAGACATTTGATTAATTAAGAAAGGATCAGAGGTGCCTGGAACAACAATTATCTATATGATCAGAATAGCAATAAAAAATTTTTAAATATAGGAAGTAATATGATTGTAAAGAACGCATAAGTTCTTTCACAACTGAGTTTTTTTTTTCCTAGATAATCAGGGATACAACAACATTAATATAAAGGATTTTTGCTAGGCAGGTAACACAGAAAGTGAAGAATAACCCTTGTTGGCAAAGGCATTGCTCAGTAAATTAAGGAGGCAAGCCCATTAAAGGGGACCAAACTTTACTAAAACTTTAACACATTTCATAGGTTCTCTTAATTCAAGTATAATAAACCAAGACGAGTAAAATTTATTAACCAAATTTTGTCCTTTATCACGCTCCTTCACATTCTGGAACAATCTGACACTTTGGTCCTCCGGGTTCCATGAGGTAAAAGTAATTTTATCATAATTATGCTAAGATGTTATTTCTGTTAACATGGAATGAACTCCTCATTGCTATCTCACATGAAGAGAAGCATTTCAAAATTTTCTGAGTTTTAATTTTTAATACAATATTGATAGTTATCACCCCCATAAACAAAAGCTCTGAGAGTCCTCAGTAATTTGTAAGAGTGTAAAAGGGTCTTTAGACAAAAAAAATTTGAAAGCTGCTGCTCGAAATGTACTGCCATGACATGGGGCTGTGTCCTCAGTAGGCAAGCTACAAGGGGCAGAATTCGGAATTGCCACACTCTTCATCACCTCTAGTGGCCCTTTTGTGGAAAGTTTTTCCCATCCCCTTAACTCTGAGTTCTGTGCGTTACAGGTCCTGGTTTTCAGAGAAAGTGCTTCCCACAGGGACCCAGCAAGGTTGCCGTTAAACTTTTCGGCTACGACTGTCCAGGGGGCCGCTTTTGACTCCTTGTGCCGAGAGAACAGTGGGCCAGGAAAGGCGACAACATCCTGGCGGAGGTAACTGGCTCATTATGAGGGCCAGCTTCGGGCCTCTGTTACATTCTGGAAGAAAATGCTCGGCATCCAGTCTGGGTAACACTCACTGGGAGTGCTGCGGTCATGGCCCTGACGCTCCACAACCAACCGGGTCGGAGACGAGGCCTCTGCACTCCCTGCTCCATGTCAGTCCCACACATTTTTTAAAATTATAATTTTAACCTAGACTTTACATATATCAATAGATATTAAATTAAAATCTGGGGAAGAATGAGGCAAAATCAAAACCTTTTTTATGTTCCAGTAAATTTAGAAAATACATAGTTAACAAAATTTAGGGCAAATTTCTTTAACAATGAAACTTATGGGGGTAGCGGGCTTCAGACATGCTGATTAGACAGTGAACCACCAAGAGGAGGCCTCCGTAGTAAACAAATTCTTCCCAAATCTTTTTGACCATGGATTTAAATGTTTTCATTTCCTTTATTTATTTACTTACTTACTTACTAACTTATTTTTTGTTGCATACCTAATGCAAAGCAATTCCCTGCAAGAGAACCATTTGGGAAATACTAGTCCATATTTATAGACTCTTCATTAATAAACATTCTGTTTGACATCTTTAAAAGTTAAAATGGCTTTGAGGGTGCTCTTTATAACACACTTAAAAAAACTGTCAAGGAAGTTCGAGCCGATTTGTTCTCAATCAATGGCTCAGTAGCAGAGAGAGATACTGAAAAATCAATTCACTGAACTACAAACTGCTTCAAAGTTGGAGTCATTATTTTGAGAACTTAGTCCCACAGGACTTTCACTGTAAGGGTTTATAAAAATACCCCCTGAGGGAGTTCCCTGATGGTGTAGTAGCTTAAGGCTTCGGCGCTGGCACTGTCAGCGCTGTGGCCTGGGTTCGATTCCCAGTCAGGGAGCTACCTACATACCAAAAAGCAAAAAAAAAAAAAAAAAAAAAAAAAAAATACCCCCTGAAACTAATTGTGCTGAACTGGTTGAGGGGGTTCATTCAAGAATCCATGAAGTCTCCATGCATGCCTGCCCAATAGGTCCCCATTAGCCAAAGAGACTTGAGCAGGCTCCATCTTGCCTCAGTTGCTGTGGCTCTTGCCATGTGAATTGAGTAGCACAATCCTGAGCACATCACTCAAAACGACGGGGCCCTAAACCGACTGACTATGAGGAAGGCTAAATGCTACGGGGAGGGTTGGCACCGATCACTTCCCCGTAGAGGCACTCCATTTGGATGGTGACCACCTGACACAGCCAGATTCTCTACGAGTATTTTGGGAAGTATAAATGCCAGGGCAGAGCTCTCAGGCAACCCTGAGCTTTTGTTCTGGTTCCTCATTAGGTCTTTTTTGCACTTTTCACTCTTAGTAGCACCTGAACCCAGAGTGGCTGGGCAGCTAGAGAGATGGCTTCCCTTGTTATGCCACGAATCCAGTGCATTTTTTTGTAAATTTCCCATACCAAAGGAAATCTTTGCAAACACATAAAAATCTGATACAGAAATTAGTATTAAGAGTAGAGTTGCAAGAGGCCGTCAGGGGAGGCATGAACCATATACCACCAGGTAGAGGAAAGTAGAAATATTCACATCATTGGGGTACAAGGGTGGGGTACAGGTCTGTGGTTCCTAGCAGTAAAGCAGTTAATATGGTTTCATATTTTGGTCTCAGGAGCCAAGTGAGGTGCCCATCAAAGATGAGGCTTTGAGTCAACAACAGATGCCATTTCCCAACCTACGGAGAAGTTTCCATGTAGGGATAGGTAAATTGCTTCTAATGGCTCAGGGTAACTTCAGTTGGGAAAGGAATTGACTCTGGTGCCAGATTGCACTGCCCCAGACAGATAAAGTAAAGGACCCCACTCAGAAAGTACTATTTCCTTGTGATTTGTGTCCTTGTAGAGAGCTGCAGAATGAGACCAGAAACTGATTAATTCAGAACTTAAGTGGAAACTGAATTCCTAGATACAAGTATCTACAGTAAACACATGGCTCTAATTGGTCAAAGCAAGAATTGTGAAAAATAGAGTGATATCTGGGAAGTTTTGTGTGACCCAAGGATTAGGAGATTTTTCACATAGCTGGAGTTACTTTAGGTAACTCTGGAGCGTCCCTCCCATTTTTGTTGGATGTAGCAATCTATCCCCATATGAGGTGCAACTTATGACTACAAAGTAAATATAGATTTATCATAGGTGTTATGTAAACCCCAGAACATGGAAGAGAAAAATTAATTCAGAATTTGTTGCATGACTGTAGAGAGATGAAGGTCACCAGATTCTAGGGGCAATATGTGGACCTGGGCATTAAGATCACATGATCAAGGTGGAGTGACTGCATAGGATTGAGCTGATTTCAAAGCTCTGATGCTGACAGCAAATGTTGACTTTAATGGTTGCTTGTCTGGCCAGAGTTATTATTTATGTGAGTTATATCTATTGATATTACCCACATTAGAAATTCATGAGAACAAAGTTTTAACCTGTGGATTCCAGTAACAAGTCTCAGGGACCCCAAGGGATCTACAGACCACACTGAGAGGACCACTTATCTGGAGACACTGGGTGGTTTTCTGAGATACCCTGGGGATTTATAAATTTTGTGTATTCCTTTTTATGATAAACTAGTATGCCTATGCAAACATACTCTGGGTCTTTAAGAGCACCATTTCAGAGTTAGAACAGAGCCAGGTACCCAGGGGCCACATTTACATGGTATCCAGCTATGTTGGCATCCTATTTTGACATAGTTCAATAGCTAAGTGTGACTGGAGAATTCACGGAGGTACAGGGAGTCAGAACTAACAAGAGCTGGGCCATGGCAATTAGGACTGCATTAATGACAGAAAAGGGATTTGCTATGTGGAGCCCTGTTTATTAGCAGTAGAAATGTTTGAAAATAGTCAATGAAAAAAGTTTCCATTTCTGAGTCCAGAAATCTGATGGAATTAGAGGAATAAGAACTATTAAAGGAATGGAGGCTTGAGGATAAATAGACTCTGCTGAGAGGCGAGATAAGGAGTAGGTGAGTAGACATAGACATCTTACCACCCCTCCCCCATCCCTCTAGAAACTGCCATCTCTGTATTTATGGCAGCTTATGGTGTACATAAACTCGTGGTGTAAATAAACCGGTTTTGTCTTTAGATGGTTGGCATATGAAAAATATGTTCCGATGTTTCAAACTGAGTGTCAGAAGTGATTTGTGAGGGGAGCCCAGAATCCCTTTTCTGTCTCCAAGGAGATAACTGCCAAGTCCTCTCTTAAGTGAGAAGTGGGCTAAGCTAAACCTCCTTAGATAGAATCTGAGGAAATATCAGGGCTAGGAACAAGGTGCATGAGAAGAGGCCCTGTGGTAGCCAGGGGCTCACTCTTAGGAGCAAATCCTTTCCTTTATAGGGAAGGAGAGAGGTTCATATAGGAACACAGAAAAACCTTCACCACAGGGGCTGATTGACTTTGTCTGCCAAGCCTTTCATGTAGGTAGTTAGAAACAATGTAATAATGCAACCAACAAGCATTTATTAAAGACTCCATGTGTTCTTACTAAGCTAAGCTTTGTGGAGGACATGAAGGGAACTCTGTTGCTAAAGGGCTTTTGTTATCTCAGAAGTTGCAAACTGAGGTGCTTACAAGGGCCAGGCAGGTAGCATCGATGCATGATGAAGATCTGGTGAAAGGGAAACTCAGGCTCAGAGTCCTAGAGACGGTGAGAAATGACGAGGACTGTGTGTACCAGGCGAGACCATGTCTCCTTCAAAAGGGGCAGCCAGCACCCAAATCCTGCCAATTATTGCCATGACAGCCCAGTGCTGCCAGACTCAATGATCTTCCAAGAGAAATCAGAAATATAGATTTTTATTCAAAATGTGCCTACTTTTAAAATTGGTAAGTGATGATTTTTTTTTTCTTTTCAAATTCTGTGCCCTTATAATACTGTGAACCCAAACAAACCGTCTCACTAAGGCCCTGCCCAAGGTAAGATGGGTCAGCCTGGTCAGTCAGCATGTACTATTGGAAAACACTTAAGGCAACGAAGCATTCAGTGGGGCATCCTCCTCCTCATTACTGCTCAGTGAGGCCATGCCCCCGTGCCCCGGGGCTCAGGGTCTGTGCCTGGGCTGCTTCTGGGTAGGAGACTGGCCCTGGGGCCCTGGGCCCTGTTCATCCCTGAACCCACCAGGAATATTTCAGGCCAGTGTGGAGGGATTTGAGTCAAATATGAAAAAGAGCATTCTAATTGATGACAATGCCAGATCAAGAAGGTTCTCAACAGCTCCCTCCAAAAAGTTTTTGGACAAATTAGTAGTCAGTAGTGACTTGAATTTAGGAGCTGGGAAGTCGTGTAGTCCATCTGTCTGCCTCCAAGGAGTGCCTTTGGTCTGCATTCTCTGGGAGTTTCTAAAGCAACAGCAGGCCACTTCTGTGTCCAGGCCACTGTTCTGCCCTCACGTGGACGTGTCTGCAGAAGAGCACACAGTTTTCACCTTGGCAATGCTGATTTTTTTTTTTAATCACATTAGGATTTTTTAAAGATCCTTTTTTAAAGGACTTACTGTATGTAGAAAAACATACAGAAGAAAAAATCACTCTAACTGAATTATCCAAGAACAATCTATATCATATTTATATTTTATATACACATAATCACATATACGTACCTACGCATATATGTGTAATACTATATGTACATGTGCAATTATATGTGTAATGCATTGTAAGATATAACATAAACATATATTTCATAATTAAAAAATTGAGATTTGCATACTCTTTGTTAAAGTGTGTTTTACTTTTCCTGTGAAAATTTTTACACGTTTTTAATTATTCTTTTATGATTATTAAATGGTTTTATAATATTCCAGGAGGTGGAGTACAATCCTCTCCCGTTACGTGAGGGGGGTTGGTCCAGGACCGCCCGCAGGTACCAAGCTGCACGGACGCTCCGGTCCCTTCCGTAAAGTGGGGTGCAGCAGGGCGTGCCGTTGAACCTGCAGATGTGGAACCCGTGGGTACAGAGGGCCGACTGCATTGTAATTCCTTCTGGCAACTTCTCTGAGGGGTCAAAAACTACTTAACAAGGAAGTTGCTCTCGCAGTCTTGAATTTTTCTCACAAGAGTCTTGAATCTTTTTCTGGGAAAAAAACATTACTTGTGATTTTCCCCAAAGCCGGGTAAGGATGAGGTAGAGTGCCCTCAGTGAAAAGTGGAGAAATAAAATATTTTAAACCACTGCATCTTCCTTGGGCACCCACCAAGTAATTTTTAAAACCAACTGGTCAGTTTATTAGGTCACTTGGCCCCAAACCTTCTAACTGAATGGGAAAAATGTCCTAAGTCAGGGTGGCCTGGGTGTCTGGCTGGTATTACCCCATACAGGACACCAACAAATGAATGTAAACACCAGACATGGGAAATCCTGGTGCAAAAAGTTGGTGAGGATATTGCTGACCCTGCACCCAGTAGGGTCCCATGTTCTCCGCCTGTGCATGGCCCCTTCCCGATAGGACCGCCGTGTCCACCAGGCCTGATTTGCACAGCCCTCCCTCCTCTGAAGAAGCAGAATCCAAGGACAGAGGGTTTCTTCTTACGTGGAGACTGCCACGTCCTCCTGGCTGCTGGTCCAAGGAGCAAAGAGGGCCTTCTCCAGAGGCAGCCGGGTTCTTCCACAGCAGACCCCAGGCAGAGCCGTTGTCCTTGTGACAAAAAGAAACATAGGAAACACAAGAGACCCTCCCACTCCAGATCAAGCCAGGCAGGATTCATTGCTGGTAGTTTTCCTGCAAAAGGCCACTTCTCTTCACTCTCTCCCTGCCCCCCTTCCCTGGCGGCAGAAGCTATTTTTAAATCGCCTTGGCAACTGGACGACACAGGCTGGGCCTCCTGTGATGCTGCAATCACCAGAGAGCGACCAGAGGACAGAGGAAGAGCCTGTTTCTCTCCCCTCCTGCAGGAAGTGATGCTCTCATGGTACAGAAAGACTCAAGGTCCCTGCCCTACCTCTGCCTCCATCCCTAACTTGGTCATTGTGAATTTACTCTGAGAAAACTTCTCAGACTTTAGGTCTCAAGACAACTTTGATAGGTGTTCAGAAACTTGAGGTCGAACTGAAAACTCTGATGCAGGGATGAGCTAGGGGTGGGGATGGCACTAGCCCGGAGAGTGGCCCCACCTGTGCAGTAAATAAAGACACACATTGTCTGCAGAGAATGTAAAATCAATCGAGTTAAAGCTGATCTGCTTTTTACTGTCATCATGAGCCAGCAAGTCTTTTGCCAGTGATAAATATTTCTTTTTGCTCCCCCACCTTCATACACCACTGTTTTGCTGGGCCCCCTCCCACTGGTTCTCGCCTTTTGCTCCTACCCCATGATGACCCAGATCACAGTGCCAATGCCTGGGAAACCAAGACACTTCTCAGCTCAAATTCTATCAAGTCCTGCTATGGACTGAGTGTTGTGTCCCCTCAAACTTTGTATGCCGAAGGCCTAAACCCCAATGTGATGGTATTTGGGGATGGGGTCTTTGGGAGGTGACTTGTTGATGGGCCATGAGACTGGGGCCCTCATGATAGATGGCTAGTGCCCTGATATGAAGAGACCAGAGAGCTTGCTCGCTCTCTCTCCACCATGTGAGGACACAATAAGAAGGCCCTCAGCAAGAACCCAGTCATGCTGGTGTCCTGACCTCAGACTTCCAGCCTGCGGCACTGAGATAAGTAAATGTCATTTAAGTCCTCCCATCCATGGTATGCTTGCTAGAGCAGTGCAAACTGGTTAAGACAATCCAGCATGCCGGTACTTGGCTATGACAAACAGAGAACTTCCGGCTACATGAACAACCACAAACATAAAGTACCTACTGGTTCAGGGACCTTCCCTGCCAATCCCAGGAAAATCGAATTACAGTGAGCCAAACACCCAAAGGTCTTCTCCCACACCTTGTGACGGTGCCCAAAAGCCTCCTGCATCCTGAGTGGAATGGGAAATTGATAATTCCCCTATGGTAGGGATTACCACTTCAACAAAAAAGGACTTGTCCTTCAGAAGGGCTTAGATGGACCACATGAGAGCAAAGAGAGGGGAAATGAGGACGGAAAAAGTGATCACAACAAATAAATCACTTCTTGAAAGTTTTGTGGGAGCCTACCCCTGCATTTTTTGTTCTAACAGAGACCAAATTTGTAAACACAATACATTTATGTTGCATGAATGAACTCTGGTTGCATAGCCAAGCTTTATACCATACTCCAAACAGGGACATTTGGCGGGTGCAGTGAGCTCTGAGAGCACACGTGGCTGTGATGATTGGGGCCTTTGGGAGCATTTGTTCTTTAAAGGCATTATATGCTCTTTCTGCATTTTGACACTACCCCACCTGGAACTGCTCCCCTAACCTTCCTTACATGTCCCTCAGTGGAGCTGGATTCCCTCTTACTGTGGTAAGCACACCATTACACTGAGGTGCAGAAAAAGCAGGAGGTCAGGACCTTGGCAGTCTGAAAATACACTTGTGGTTTGGATTAATTTTCCTTTTCTATTTTTAATCTTTTTGCATATTTATGTAGGACTTTCCTCTTCTGGGGTTCCTACTGCTTCCCAGCTGTGATCCCTTCTTATGCTCAACCTCTCCTAGAGGCAGCAAATGGGTACTGCTGTACCCCTCAGGACCAAGCAGAATCCTCAGATAGTCTCCCCAAGATCCCTCAGGACTAAGAGCCCCTCGCTCACCACCCCCAGGCAACCTTAGGCTAGTCCCTTCATCTGTCTCTACCCATCTCCCTTGTCATCCCACACTAGGTAGGTTAGTTTTTAATAACTTCCTGTTTGAGTAACCAGTGTTACTTCTGATCATTTTCCGAGACCAGGAAAATGGAAATATTTAACGATCAGTAGAAAATGGACAGTGCGGGGCTAGAGCAAGTTCCTTCAGAGTTGAGCATTTACCCTTTAGTTATTGGAGTAGACAGAGGCCTGCAAGGTCCCAGTGGAGGAGCCAGGACAAATAAGGTAGCCGGCAGTGCTCACAATGGTTCAGGCAGCAGTTCATTTCCAAAGGGTACAAAAATACTTTCAATATTTTTAAGAGCTGGGGCAGCTTTGCCTGTATGTGTTGGCTGAATATCAGCCCTGCTGAAGAATAAAGCCTGGGATATCCCTTGAGTGAGAACAAAGGTAATTTCCTCAATTGGTTTGCTGGGTTTATGTGGATTACAAGCAAACTAAAAGGAATCTTACTTAAGTTTCCTCTTCAAAGATCACAGCCACCATGCCAACACTGTTTGTCAGCTTCCTTGTGCCTACTTTAGCTGAGCTCAGGTTGTATCTGCACCTCATAACCTTTGCCTTTTCCTTCTCCTTTCTGGGAACACAAGTAGCCAACTGAGGCTTAAATTTTTTAAGAGCAGATCTGGGTCTGTTAACTCTGTATGTACCCCATGCCCTTGACCCAGGTCAAGGATGAAGACATAGTTTGCTTGCAGAAACTTTGATTTTAGAGAAAGAAATTATGTAGAGACAGCTCTCAGGACAGCTGTGTGTTCAAATGTAGCACAACAAGAAACCAGCTTAGCAGAGTTGCAGAGGCATGACCCACCTGAGACCAAGTTCCACCCCCTTCTTTGTAGCCATTTCCACCACTGACCAAGCACTTACTGCCCTAAGCCCCTCTGAGACCAAAAGGGCTTTCTTGAAAGAATTCCAAAGAAGGACTATTTTGAACACTTAATTCATTCAGTGAGTTGAATTACACTAATCACAATTACCTTGCAATAGCCTAAATATGCACTGGGTTATCTTTGTTGTAAGTTTGAAGTGATTATACCATCAAACTGTTTGTATCTGGTATCATCTGTTCATGTAGGCTCAAAATTCCCTTAGAGTGTTTTTAAAAATGAAGTTTCAAATTTTACTTTTATTGTAAATTGGCTGACATGTGATATTTTAAAAATCCTGTGTGAGACTGTATCACTGCACTTGGATGCTCAGTATAACTAGCTCAATATTAATATTTCAGTGAGGTCAAGAGAGGAAGTAATAAATACAGGAATGACTAGCTAATAAACAGGACACTTACGATTTCCTTTATCTGGATTGGCAGCCAGAACCACCACTCCAAGGGGAAGATATCACCTTGGAAGCTGATTGCTCATCTTGTCAGGAGATTGGCATGGGGAAAAGTAAACCTAGAGAAAGCCATTCTCTCCTAATGTGAACTTTAGACTTGACAAGCTGTAGCTGCTCTGACAATATGAGAGTCCTCGGAACTCAACATAAAAGTTACTACTTTCTATAATCTAGAATATGAATGAAAATTTGATTGGTTATTGCCTTCCTGAGATCAAGATAGCAAATGCCCCTTCCAGAATATCATCCTGAAAGCATCTGATTCCTTTAAATCAAAGGACAGTTGCCCAAAAGCTTAATAGCTAACTCTCACGTGAAATCATTGAAATGATCGCTGCGGGGCTCTCCTTGAGGTCATGAGCTTTATAGCTTTAGCATCTGTTGTGTATGCCCTGCAGGCTTCACTGGGTCTTCTACATGCTGGCGCTTTGCAAACAAACATCAGTGCATTCTCTTCACAATGTTCTACCTTTATATCTAATCACATTCTACAAGTATGTCAAGGCTTTTTTATTTCTAGATTGAGTCTCTCTCTTTCGGTTTTTAATCCGGTCCCACGTGGCAGCATTTTCACCCCCTGCATAAATCCTTCAGCGCACGTACGTTTCCCCTAACACGCAGCAACCAGGATGTCTCACTCACAGTTTCCTAGTCTGGACACCCCACCGCTTTGTAATGGGTATCTAACTCATAGTCCATTCTGAGGTAATCCGCATCCCATTCGTGGTAAGGGATGTTCCTAGACGCTTTTACTCATTTTGACCAGACAAGCTCTTGGCATCTAGAAATTACTCCCTTTTAGGAAAACTAAAGTCACTGTCCTTGGTATCAACCGGTCCCTTGGCAGCCCATCACCTTACAAATGTAATTTTGCTTACCTAAACCACCCACCTAGGGAGTTCCCTGGTGGTGCAGTGGCTTAGGGCTTCGCTGCTGGTGCTGTCAGCGCTGCGGCCTGGGTTCGATTCCCAGTCAGGGAGCTGCCCACATACCGAAAAGCGAACAAAACAAAAAAAATCCACCTATGTACAATCACACAGAAGTTTGTTCCTATTGGACTGGAACTCACAAATTACAGATGTTTAATATCATTTTCATTCTTTTCCACATAAAAATGTTCACTAAGACCAATCCCTTACCTGAATTTCTACTCTTCCCAGTTTATTACCCAGAAAAGGGTCCTTTTTTGCACATCTTTTACTTCCTATCTCTTAGGCATGTCCCTGGACATAATGGGGAGAAACTGAGTTATTACTGATATTGGGAATATCCTGTAATAAATTTTGTGCAGAATCTTATTAAGGCTTATTGAATATATCAATAGTGTCCACTAATTCATTTTCTCACAAATACTCTTTATTCTTCTAAAATATGATGTATAAGTCTTTCCTAATTTTAATATGAGAAATGTCCTTTTTATTCCTTTATCACCCATATATTATATTTGCCTAAGAATTCAATAATTACATTCTTTTTTTTTTTTCTTCTTGGTATGTGGGTAGCTCCCTGGCTGGAAATCGATCCCAGGCTGCAGCGCTGACAGCGCCAGCACCGAAGCCACTACACCATCAGGGAGCTCCAATAATTACATTCTTTAGCGTAGCACCTATCAGTTCCTCTGATGTGCGTGCATCCTTTAATGTTTCTGTGTTGTCGCACCAAATTTGCAAATTTTTGAGTTTTTGTTTTTTCCCTGAAAGGAACACATAGAGCCCCTAGTCCAAGTTTCTCACTTTATAGATGTGGAAACTGAGGCCCAGAATACTGAAGTGACTTTATTAAAGCTGCAAAATGAGTTATCTCAAGATCAAAGTTCTGACTAGCTCTCCAGCATTTCCATGTGCCCATTTAGATATTTAGGTCCCTTTCATTAATAAGGAAGCATTCAAACATTCTGAATTGGCATTTCCTCCATGTCCCTCATGGCCAGTTGTCCAAAGAGATGGGTCCATTCTCAGTCATCGCCATTCCTAGCGTGTCATATAGCTTCTTCCTGAATACTCCAGTTGGCTTTTGACATGAATGATGAAATGATTCCAATGTTATGCTTGGATGGAGGATATGCAGCTTGTTTCTCTATGCATCATATTATAGCTCTTACTGACACATGTTTCTCCTACACTAGATGAGAAACACCTTAAGGGCATTCATGGTTAGTATCTTGGATAACAACAGGTAGTTGAGAAATGCTTAAATAACTGAATAATTACAGGACTTACTGAGGACACATAGGTAAACATATTACAATTAACTGTATGTGTACTTAATTTCCAGTAAATGTATGTTGCAGATCTCTCAAAAGTGGTTTTGGCAAACACACAGTGTAGGAAACGAAACTTGATCCATGCCAGGCACCGTATATGAAAAAGAAAAAACTCTCAAACTAGATCATAGACCTAGTTAAATATACAAATAAAACCTAAAAACTTGGTTACCTTGGGTTAGATAAAGATTTCTTAAATGCAGCACCAAAAATAGGATTCATAAAAGAAAATAATGATTAAATTGGGCCTTATTAAAATTAAAATACCTGCTCTTCAAAAAATACTTAAGAGAATAAAAAGACAAGCCACAGAATGGGAGAAAAATAATGGCAAAACACATATCTGATGAAGTCTTTGATTCTGGAATATATAAAGAATTCTCCAAACAAAAATAAGAAAGCCAACAACCCAATTTTTTAAATCGGCGAAAGATTTTAGCACTTCAGCAAAGAAGATATATGGATAAGAGATAAGTACATGCAAACATGCTCAACATCATGAGGGATCAGAGAAATAGAAACGAAATGTATTTGAATAACCACAAGTCTGGTGTATGAGTTAGAATGGGCAAAAATACCAGCAAGAACAAATGCTGGAGAAGATGTTGAGTAACGTATCTCTCATACATTCCTAGTGGGAATGCAAAATGGTACAGCCCTTTTGAAAACTATTTCACAGTTAAAAAAAATAGAATTAAACATCTAATAACCACCTGATTCAGCAATCCCACTCCTGAGTCTGAAAGAGAGAAAGAGAGAAAAGAAAAGAAAATGTTCACACAATAACCCGTACTGTAATGTTTGTAGTAGCTTTATTTATAATAGCCAAAACCCAGAAACAGTCTTCTTCAAGTGAATGGATAAACAAACTGTAGTACATCCACACAATGCAGTTCTAACAAGCAATACGAAAGTACTGACGCACACAACAAAATGGGTGCATCGCAAATGGATTGTGCTGAGTGAAAGCGTCCAGACTCAAAGGACTACATAGTAAATCATACGTAACATCAAGGAAAAGGTAACACCTCATAGAGAGAAAACGGACGGTCCATGGTTGCCAAGGGCAGGGAATGGAGGGAAGGGTCCACTACAAAGAGGCACAAAACTATTTTGGGGTTAACAAGGATGGTCTGCATCTTGACTGTGAAGGTAGTTACACAATTGTATGCATTTGTTAAAATCCACGGAACTATACGCTAACAAGGTGAATTTTACCTTTATAAGTTATACCTCAATAAAGTTGACTTTAAAAACAGTTTTTGTAGTTTTTCCTTTGTTTCCAGGTTCCTGATTTTGAGATACTGAGCACCAGGACTGAGTAGATGCCTTTTTACCCCACAACTGACTACCTAGCTTCAGACTTTGACAAGACTCTTTGCCAGGTTCATGGCTACTCAAATATCTGTGAAATAATTAACACAGGAACTGTTTATGGTTTGGACAAGGCCAGGAAGCCTAATCTTTACCAGAAATACAGAATGTTTAAAAACATGTATATTTTGGTGGCACAAGACCTTAAAACAAATCACATCACACATCATGTTATCTCATAAAGGCAAACTTCTGAAAGCTACTATCTGATACTGGTTGTGAACAAAAAATATAACAAAGATATAGATGGATATCCCATACTTGTCTCATAAGCTTTTCAATATAGTATGAATTGATGTTAATATATGGGTAGGAAAAATAATATAAACAATATTAAAAGTGTTATTGTCAAAGTGGTGGAATTATTAATTATTTTTAAAATTTATAAAAACTTTAAACATATGCAAAAGAATAGAAAATTGTATAATAAACCACTAACATTGCAACAGTTTTTGTTTGTTTTGGTGACTTTTATTACTTTTAATTTGTGAAAGCATAAATGTTTTTATCTATTTCAAAAAATAATACATATTGGTTGCCAAAAATATTTGAAAGTACTGAAAATCATGTGGGCACACACCTATACAAGTAAATAAATATCACCACTTCAAATATTTGTTGCCCTGAGTTCTACTTTTTTTTAAAAAATTGCATTGTATGTAAATATTTTTCACATTCTTTTACAAACATGGACTCCTCTGACTTTACAATGAGCTCTTTGCACCTAATGATATTTCATATCCTAGATTCCTCGGGGTCTGCACCCGCAGAAATGAGCCTGGCAGGAGGAGACTGGTGTTGACTGCTGCAGCCTGATTTGATAAGCAGCCTGGGAGCTAGGCAGGCTGTCTTCTTCCAGGGAGTTTTCTAGGCTAATGCAGAAAAAATGTGTAATTGAGATAAATGCCCCCCAGTGTTCATCAGAGTGTCATCAAATTTCCCAGGGGCTTGTCTGTATGCATGCAGTCAGGGGAGAGAGGAGGCTCTTTGCAGCCCCTCCCGACTCACCTTCACTACCACTGCTTTGCTTCTTGTGGAAACCCAGAAACTGGAAGTCCTCAAGGCATTTGAGAATCACTGGGAAACCTCCCTCCATTATGTGCTCTGAGACCTGTTCTCAGCTAGATCTACAGCTCACCTCTGGGGCCCTGAGGAATGACCAAAAGAGAGCTATTCGTAAAGCTGCCACCCAGCAAGTATAACCCAGGCCATGGGGTTCCCTGGTCCTCAGAGCTAGCTCTGTCCCAGTTGCAAATGTCAGCAAGCTATCAGGCAGAGAAACTGCTTGGGTAGGGACTAGCTTGAGCAGTTACATGGTCAGACGGTCCTTTAAGCAGCTACATGATCTGAACCTGTGCTTTAACAAAGCAGCTATGTGTGTGCAAGACATGTTGGAGCCAAGAGGGCTTTGAGGAAGGGGACCCTTGGCAGCAACCCGAAGAACAGTTAGAAGTTTACCATAGTGGAGGCCTGAGGAGGAAAGGGGGCCTCTGGGAGAGATTTCCTTTCCTTCACAGTTTTTGTATTATTAATATTAAAAATCTAATGCATGTTCACTGAAGAAAATCTAGTAAATATATAAAAGCAAAAATGGAAAAGAAAAACCACCTCTAACTTCCCTGCTCATACACAAGCTTGTTAGTAGACACGGAGACTTCTGATCTCCCTATGTTTTTGGGAAAGGGGATCATGTACATACCAGGTACAGCATACCAGGTTATAACCTGCTTTTACTTACTTAATAAGAGGGAAAGCATCCTTCTCTGTTATTAAATGTTCTACTTTGCTGAGGCTGGGCAAAATAAACAAGTCAGGTCCCCTTCAGCTCTTCCACAGCTATCAGCTCTGCTCTGCCCGGGTCCTACTCTCCAGGGCCCCACATTTGGACAGCTGTCGGCTCATCTCTGATAACATGCTACTCTGACAAGGACTATTCGACTTTTACAAGAAACTCTAAAAGTCCAGTAATCTCCATACCCCCCACATTAATGGCAGACTATCTGGGCAGAGAGATGTTTGGGGTTTCTTAGAACTGTCTACTATTCAACTCTCTGGTGCAGAAACAATCTGAAGATGATGGGGACACCCCACATCTTTGGTGAGATGGATGTAGAGATGTCTGAATTTCTCCTAGAGCCTGACAGGATGGTATAAGCTAATCCACTGATGCATTAAGATTTGCTGGTTACGGAGGGATAGCACTAGGGAGGGACTCAATCACAGCTCGGTGTAACAGTAATAACGGGGGATTTGAAGTCACACAGCTATGCACTGGAATTCTGGTTCTGTATATTTTTAGCTGTGTGACCAGGGCAAGTTATTAGCAACTCCACGCTCATTTCCTTACTAGTAAAGGAAGACAGCAACACCTTCCTCACAGGGTTCTTGTAAGAAGTAAGATGGGATAATATATGTAATGTAATTAGCTGGTGCTGAGCATTCAAAGGTAGAAATTATTTATAACAACAAAAACAATATAGTTTTTTTTTTAAATTTTGACCAGCAGAGTAGTATAGAGAAAGTAAAAAAAATCTAATATATGAACATCTGAACTTACATAACAAACTAAAGCATGACTGTTTATATCATAAAGAATAATTTGCTTTGTAAAGATTCAGTCAACAAATATTTGTTTGGTATTTACTATGTGCCAGGCACAATACTAGGTCTTGGGTACATAGAGGTAAGTCAGTTATTCTCTGCCTTTAAGTTCTTTACATTTTGATGGCAAGACAGATAATGAAGTCATATTTTTGTCCTTACTATCATAGATATACTCATAGATATATATTAATAGATGTAGACATAAGCATAGACATAGATCTAGGTACAAACATAGGCGTAGTCATAGACATACAAGGGCTGTTCAGAAAAAATCCAGCCATTGTCAATATAACACTGTCGTATTACATGGCCGGACACTTTCTAGACAGCCCTGGTAGATATAGATATAAATATAGCCATAGACATAGATATTGATATAAACATATGAGGACTGACAATTAAGTTCACAAACTTGCTACTCTGCACTTATGTTGGCAGCCCTGTACAACCAACACGACAAGATTTCATAACCTTGGTATATCTGTGTCTCACAGCTGTGTTTTTGTCAACATGTGGCAGTGTTTTACTAAGTGGTGCTCATTATTTTCTTTTCATGTTTTTGTATGCCATCACAAGAATGTCAGAGGTTGAATTAGAGCAACAAAACATTCAATTTCTTGTTAAACTTGGCAAGAGTGGAAGTGAAATCAGGGATATGTTAGTCCAAGTTTATGGGGATAATGCCATGAAGAAAATGGCAGTGTACAAATGGATTCAACATTTTTCTGAGGGGAGAGAAAGTGTCACTGATGACGAGAGGTCAGGGCAGCCAGTAACTGATGAAAACATTGCAAAAATTCATTGAATTATGTGTCAGAATCGTTGGCTGACTGTGAGATGAGGAATCTGAACCTTATTCTGAGTGTGGGTTTTAAGCAAGGGAATAATAGGCTCTCATTTATACTTGGGAAGGCTTGCTCTGTTCTATGGAGGATGGACTGGGGAGGCAAGAGTGGAAGCAGGGCTGAGAAGGAGGCTGTCAAGAGAGTCCAGGGAGAGATGATGGTAGTACAAAATCAAAGCAGCAGCCATGTTGAGAAGGGGCCAGATTCTGATTACATACTTGAAAACTAGCAAGGATCACCAGTGAATTGAATATGGTAGATGAAAGAAATCAAGGACGATTTCTTGGTTTTAGGCTTTAGCAACTAGGTTGATGCTGCTTCTACATATACTAAGATGGGGAACCCTGGGGGAGAAGAGTGTTTTGAAGGGGGAAAAGCAATAGTTTTGTTTTTGCCCCTGTTAAGTTTGAGATGACTATCAGATATGCAGATGAGCTCTCAAGCTGGCAGTGGCATTTGCATATCTAGAACTCACGGAGAGATCCAGTGAAGGGGAGCAGAATGTGCTACCCCAAAAGGTACCACTATGGCATGTGGATTATTTTGAGCTGAAGGCAATCAAGATCCAGCAGACTTAAGAAAACTTTTACAAATGGATGAACCTGGAGATCATCATGCTTAGTGAAATAAGCCAGACAGAAAAAACAAAGAACTGTATGATTTCATTCATATGCGGAATATAAAACTGTAAGCAAAGAAAAAAGAAATGAAGAAACAAATAACCCATGGACACAATCAATAGTTTAATGTTTATTTGGGGACGAGTGGGTTAGGGAGGGGAGAAGTGGGAGAGGAGGGGGGAAGCTAAATATAAGGTGATGGAAAGAGAAGTCACATTAGGTGGTGAACTTATTATACATCAAGTTGACAATGCACTGTAGGACTGTATGCCTGAAACCTATGTAATCCTTGCTAACAGATGTCATCCCAATAAGTCTAACAATAAAAATGAATTAAAAACAAAAAAAAAAAGAAAACTTTTACCTCTCTATTGACTGCCTTAAGGAATGTGGATAGGGGACCTAACCCAGAAACAGAGTTATTACCAGAGATAATATTTTATCTGACTTAATTGTATTTTGCTGTGTGTAATATGCTCCCGTGCATAACGCACACCCACGTTTTTGACCCAAACTTTCAGGGAAAATATCTTTTGTTTTAATTTTTTCATTCAAATATTTATTTGTTTATATTTAGATATTTGTTTTTTGTATTATAAAGAAATTTTAGCATTTCTTTTAACTAATCGTGGTACAAGAAATTTATTGTAACAAGTTTAACTCATAAGCATAAATAAAAGAATTGAAACCATTCACATAGATACAGAATTAGTACTACCCCTGTATAAAGTGCACCCTTATATTCCCCTCACACATTTGGGCAAAAAAAAAAAAAAAAAAAAAAAGCACATTATACAGGGCAAAATGCAATACCTTCTTGACAGGGAACACATTTGATTACCAAACATCTGCTCTTCTTATCCTGTAAATTGTCCTCCTCCTCCTAGAAGCCCTCAGCCCTGTCCCATTCCTTAGCTCAGGATGGCGTGCAGACTGCCTTTGGGCCTCATATATATTTATGGGGCTCCCGTAGTACAGAATCAAATTTGTTTTTCTCTCATTAATCTGTTTTGTGTTAATTTAATTATTAAACTAGCCAAAGAACCCAGAAAAATAGGAGAAAGTTTTTTCTGCCTTGACACCAGCTGAAGATAGAAGTTTGGGAGTCATAAGAATGAAGGGGATGAGTCCCCTCCAGATTGTCTGGGAAGAAGAGAATGAAGACAGGTGGACCAAAGGTAGATCCTTGAGTCCCTCTAGTATTTCCAGATTGGTAGAGGCAGGGGACAGCAGAGGACACTGAGAAGGTACAGTCAGTGACCTGGGAAGGAAGCCAGGTGAGTGTCGGGGTCAAGGAATCACACCTCTTTCAAGAAGGCCATGGTCAACTGCGTCCAATGCTGCCAAGAGTTTCAATTAAGAGGTTTCTCTATAGCAGTGGCTCCCAAACTTCTTCCACTGGTGTACCCCTTTTAAACCCATTTCTATACATTGTACCCCTTGTTTTTAAAACAGCTGCTTTTAAAAGCTGGTGCTTTTGTTCAGTGCCTATCTTAATGTAAAATAGTAGAAATGAAGTAATAAGTTAGGAAAGAAAAATTATTACCTAAAAGTACAAACCACAGATTTAATTTTACAATATTTCAAACAGTTAAATATTGATAATGATGATGAAATATTTAATGAACTTTTAATTTATTATTACTAAAACTATTTATTTGTGTTATCTGAAAAGTCGGTAATAATTGCTATGCAGATCACTAGCTGACTGAAACATTGTTAGTGAGATCCTTGAGCTTGCTTTGATGCACTTAGTTTCTTAAAATCAGGCTCAAAAGATCTCAGACACAGTCTTAAATCTGGACTTGCACTAAGCTTGTTGCAGTCCTTATTTTTTATGAAGGTGTAAGAAAAAGCTTTCTCCACTAGTTCAATATTAGTAAATGGCAAGAGGTATTTGAGTGTCTTCTCACTGAGCTGTTTGTATTCCTCACTGACATCTACCCAGAAGGTAATAAGATGCTTTCTTTAAAAATCAAAATTTAAAGAAGAATCAGTTGAAAGTTTGATTAATTGCTTTTTTTTTCATTGATTTATTTATCTTCTTTGAAGAATTCTTCATTGAAAAGATCTCCAACCCAGTTGTTTTTTTCCTCCCATGTTGAGGGAAGTACTTAGGAAAAAACACTTTAAGGCCTTCCAACTGACTTACAACATTCTCTTTCACGTTTTTGGATAGGTGCAAGTCATTCTCAGATAAGAAGTTGTGCAGAGTTTCACAAACTTCAGGCTGACCTCTTTCAATACACGCTTTCCAAAAGTCCAGTTTTTTAATCATTAACTCCATTTTGTGGGTTACTTTGAATATAGTGATGGAGCTGTTTTGAAGTCCCAAGTTGAGTTTGTTTATTTCTAGGAAAATATCTCATAAATATGAAAGATTTTGAAGCCAATCACTGTCCTGAAACTTTGAAACAAGAGGGAAACAATGGTCTTCAAAAAAAAACCTTCTAACTAATGTCACCCCAATAAGTTTAACAATTTAAAAAAATACCTGGACTTCATGTCTAAGTTCAAACATCCATGTAAGCACTTTGCCATGAGATAGCCACCTGACCTCCATATGCAAAAGGAACATGCTGTGAATGCTGTTCATTTCTTCACACAGCACTTTAAACAACCTGGAGTTTTGTGGTTGTGGCAATAAAATTTACAACTTTTACAGCCTCATCACTAACATCTTTCAGTTCACTAGAAAGAGGCTTGCATGTAAGACTTTGTCTATGAATGTAACAGTGACTCCATGATACATGGGGAGCTACTTCTTTAATTCGGTTGCGTAGGCCTATAAAACAATATGATATAGACTTGCCTCTGTCAGTGCTTACACCAAAACAATTTGACCAATTAATGTCCTTTTCAATGAAATAACCATTGATTGCATTAAAAATATCTTCACCTGTCGTACACTGTAATGGGCAACAAAGCAACAGGTTTTCCTCAATTTCATTTCCTATCAAGTACCTCGTGATGATGAGCAAAAGAGAGAAATTAGCAACATTTACCCTTTCATTGAACTGTATGGAAAAGAATTTACTTTTTCTAATTCTATCTACTATTGCAGCTTCAACATCATCAGATATTCCCTGAATTCTTTAAGATATTGTATTGTTTGAAAAAGAGATAGTATTGATTTTATGGATATGTTCTTCCCCAGACATACAAAAAATGGTATCCTTACTACAAGGAGAAATAAATCTTCAGCTGTGGTGTGGTTTTTACCACATTGATCTATGCGATAAGCAATATGGTATGAAGTCTCAACTGCATTCTCATTGTCATTCTTTCCTGACATCATGTATGAAGTAACAGTTGGATGCTTTTCTAAGTGTCAAAAATAATGTATTTCTTTGATTTTATACTTAGGCTGTTTAGTTTCTAAATATCACATGAGTAGAGATGGTTTCATGGAACTGTTGGATATTTCCCCACACACAACACACAGAAGCTCAGGACACTCATCATCCCCTATAAATGAAAATCCATATTTAATAGATTCCCCAAAGTATTTCCTTTTCTTCTGTGTAGTATCTGAGGCACACACGTATTTACTATCTCTCGGTGTGGGTGTACTCGTAGCTGTGGACATGTGCTGAGAAGTACTTGACAATGGGTTATAATCCACATCAAGTCTTGTTTTTTTAACCCTTCCCATTTGCAATCATTTATCCAATAACAGATACACTTAAAAATCACTGTCAATAATAACTGAAACTATGTTAAACACTTAATAAGAACACTACTTGGAAAGAATCACCATTAAAGACAACTCACTTACTTTTACTCAGTCAATAACTAAACTGATTAAACAGTCTGACTACGGATGTATGTATATGTTTGGGGAAGTTCTAGAAATGTCTCAGATGGATTGTTCTAAAATTGTGCGTCATGATTGGTAGAAGAGCGGTTTGGCGGAAGGGTTTATAGCCACACACCAATCATCATGTACTAATATGATCTAATTTTGAAGTGTCTCCATTAATAGTGATGGAGAAACTTCTAGAGTATTCACTAGAGAAGTCCATAACTGTTGAGCTGTCCAGGACATTTAAAATATGATTCAACCTTCAAAAATACAAAAATTCAATTTATCCACAACTTCTTGGTAACAAAGCAATTCAACACACATCAAGTTAGTACCATGACTCACTTATTTGCTTAGAAACCATTGGAACAAAGGTAATTTTACAAAGTGTCTTAAATTAAGCAGCTTACATTAGAGGCAGGGAAAGCCAGACAATAATTTTGCTTTACTTCCAAAATTAAAGGTAGTAAAAATGAAAACCAGTGTTTTAATTATCTATGCTAATCATCAGTAATCCACAAAATCCACAGACGATCTCTTTTAAGGCTATGGTTTGCATCTCTCGTACCATTTAGATTTTAAATTAGAGTCGATGAGAAGAAAACTACCTTATTTTAAACTGTTTCTCTTCTTTTTCCCTCACCGCTTTTAGGAAGCGATCAAATTAGGAAATAAAATAGCCCTAGGGGACAGGGAAAGGGAGATAGCAAGGTGATTCTAGATGGTCATCAGCCTGGTTCTCAGGATTGGCAGGAGGTGAGGTCTCCTGCGGAGCTGGGAATCCACCCCTCTCCCCCGCCAGGCCAGCACCTGGCCCTACTGAGGCAGCTATTCACACTTTCTGGTTTGCATTCAAATAACTCCTCTTTCTGACCCAATTTGGCCATTGGCACAGGCTTCGCTGGCCATGCCCTGTCTCAGCTCTCCTTTCTCATTTTAATGTCCTCCCTCCCCTGACTCTGATTCTCTCCTTCCTGTCCTGTGAAGAGCAGTTAGGTCTCCAAGGCCGGGAGGTACCTGGTGAAGGGAGCACCGGACCTGATCTATATAAAGAACTACAGTGCTTTCCCCAGGTTTCACCTCAAACCCGGAGCCCAGGAAGGCCTCCCCTGGGGGAATCAATGAGCTAAAAATAGCAGGACGCCTGTAAATGAGCTGGAATCTTTTCCGCCTGCATTCTTAGTCCTTCACAGTCTTGGGGACATGGGAAGCACACCACTCAAGTGCTGTTTGTTTTTCCTGCCGTGCCTGGTGGAGGCCTGCGCCCCCGCCCCCTGCTGTTTGTGGATTAATGATGGCATTTCCACCCTCTAGCTTCCCAGTCTCCTGTGAAGGTACAACGTGTCCTGCTCTGGGGGGCCACTTGGCGGTCCTCCTGGAGGAAGTGGATTTTGAGTTGTATTGAAAAGAAATGATATGCCACACTGACTTGCTATAAATCAGCCATCACTCCTGGCTGTCAGGATAAGTCCCAAAGCCCACAGCTCTGGCTCTTCTCCCCATGGCCTCTCCTTGCCTGGCATGGTGCATCAGGAAACGGAGTATCCATCCACCTCTCCTCTCCTATTGTTTGAGTACCTACTAGGTGCTGCGTACTGTATATATTATCACTGGGTACTACGCCAGATGCTCCAAAGTCACAGATGAATACATGTGGAGGATTTGTAATTCCTCATTTGCCCTGGGACATATTAATATGAAGCTAGGGAAGGGTGTCCACCAGGGCGTTTTGGGGCAGCCCAGGAGTAAGCAAGGTCAAGAGCACAGTAAGGAGGCGGCAGCCTAGACTGTCTCCAGGGGCCAGGGTTGGGGAGGGTATTTTCTTTGGGGTCAAAAGCCCTTAGGGATGGCCTTGGTTGGTTCAGTCTTATGCTTATATTTTTGCATTTAGTTGGCACTCAGCAAATGGTAAAAGAGTGGTTAAGAATGTGGAATTTTGGAATTAAATGGGTTCGCATCCTGCCTTATGCCACTTAAGGTGACAACTAACCTCTCTAGGCCTAAATTTCCTCACCTGTAAAACAGGGTTAATGATAGAATCTTCCTCATAGGGTGGTTGTGAGGATTGAATGAGATAAGACAATGTGTCTAAATCAGTTGTCTTCCTGCCTGGCATAAATAAACAATAAGTAGGATTGTTTTAAATTATGGTGTATTTACAGAAAAGCTGAAGCACAGTGGGGCCATCAGACCAGGAGACGATTGCCATTGAAAGAGAAGTCACATTAGGTGGTGAACTTATTATACAACAAGTTGACAATGCACTGTAGGATTGTATGCCTGAAACCTATGTAATCCTTGCTAACAGATGTCACCCCAATAAGTCTAACAATAAAAATGAATTAAAAAAAAAATCACAACCAAAAAAAAAAAAAAAGAAAAGATACTTTCTTACAGTTCCCCAGAGGAGAGGGTGGGTTTTGCCAGAGGGGCCATTTGGGGAAGCACCCAGAGGCAGAGGGAGGGAGGAGGACCTGTGGCTAAGAGCCTTCAATGTGGTTTCCACGGGAAGTAGCAGGTTTAGGATTGGCTCGTTTGAGAATTTCAGTAACTCTGGGGCATTGGGTATCCCTGGTTGTCTGCTGCCTGGCCCTGGGGTGATTGGGGCAGATGAAGATGGGAGTACTCATACCACAGTACTAGAGTAAAGGAGAACCAGGTAAAGGAACGGCTTGGAGGCTCTGACTGGTTGGTTTGCATTTGAAAGGCCCCCTGGTGATCACAATAGTTGTTTACTATCTCTAAGAATTGACTAACCCTGGGTGGGGCAGTTGCTCCAGGGTCAGCAAGGCCCCAGATGTCGAAGCATCACAATATAGAAAATAAAAGACAAGGTTAATACAGGTATCTAGTATTTTTCTATAGATGTATAGAAAGTATGACGCTTAGTCCACTAAACTGGGAAAGTCTTAACAAGAACTTTTCTTCTAAATTAAACCAAACCTGACTTGGAGACTTGGTTCTGATGGGCTACAGTCATTCACTCTGTTTTTGTTGGGGCTCTCTCTTCACTGCCCAAACCCCATCTCCAGGCTATGTAGCAAAAGCCTCTGGATTCTTCAGAAGAGAAAAAAATTCTGGGAAGCTTCCCGGAAACCCACCAACAGTGGGTTCCCAGAAACCCACAACAGCGATCCCTGCTGAGATGGCCACTGACCAGGCCCTCTTGGTTCCTTGGGCGCAGAAAGTCCAAGGGAGCTGCTACTTTCACACCATTTGGGTATGAGCACCATCGCAGCGGCCAGGAGCCTCACAGGTGCACCATACAGTCATTCAAAGGCCAGGCAGGAAAATGTGGGCGACCGACTATCAGAAGCTCCCTGGAAGCAGAACTTAGATGAGGTAGCTACTCCAGACATGGCCCAGCCCCACCGTTTTTGGCTTCTTCTTCCCCTGTCGGTCCTCACTCTAGCCATCCCCAGGCCCTTTTACCTCTCTGTGGGCAATGATGTTTTAGCCTTTCTTGCTGTTCTCTTTGCCTAGAACTCACCTTTCTTTCTTTTCTGTCCACCTAATTTGTATTGTCATTTAGCTAACATTTACTGAGACCCTGCTATAAGCCAGAGAGGGCCTATGTAACTCACTTCCCCTTCACAACAATCCTACAAGATAGGTGCTCTTATCGATACCCATTTCACAGGTGAGGAAAACAAGGCTCAGAAAGGTTAAGTGAATGGATTTACAGTTATACAGCTAGCAAAGCCCAGCTCTACAGGACTGGAAAGTTGTTGTTCTGAAAAAGCATTCCAGTCTGCCTTATGCTAGTGTTACCTCCTCCAAGAAGCCTTCCCAGATCATACCCTCAACTTCAAAAGAGAAGTCTATGGAAAAAGGACAAATAGCTGCTCACCACATTGTTTCTTCTTTTATCTGTGCACACAGCTAAATAACTTTTCCCAACCTCTCTTTCAGTTAGGTATTCTCTTGTGATTGGGTTCTAGCTTATGGAATATTAGAATATTAGTGGAAATGGTAAGGGTCACACCCAGCCCTGGCCCATGAAGACTATTTTTCTATATCTGCTAGCTGGATATCCCTTTCCCAAAGCAATCCTAAAGGCTGCACGTTAAAGATGGCAGCGCCACTGGCAGCCTGGGTCACAAATGACTGTTTGGGACAGATGGCCCCTCCTCCAGCCCCTGTCTGGTCCAATGAACTGTTGTGTGAAAGAGAAATTCTATGTGTTAAACTTCTGAGTTTATCTGATTATTTCTTACTGGTTCTGACTAGAGCTGGTGTTACCTTAACCAATAGCTTCCTTTGGGGTGTTCTTTAACCCAAACACTTTATAATGATTGGTTTACATAGGATTTCATAAGAGTGAACTAAATTAAGTTCCACTGGATACCAAGGGCAACTTTGAAGAGACAAAAATTACAAAATGCAGCCTGCAGAATATACAAGTATGTACACAGAGAGAAAGAGGGTAAAATTTGTAAGTGGATCAAATTTGTATATTACAGACACTAGGCTTATTGATGACCTAGAGGCCTTTGCCAACCATAGGCTGGTGTCACTCCTATACCCACCCACTGGCTGCTCTGGGCCTGGACTGGAGCAAAGGTGGTGCTACCAGCAGCCAGGAGGTGATACATGCTCCACTCTCAGGGAAATACCCCAAGGAAATGTACCCAAAGATAAAACATCTGTGTCACCAGAAGGAGGACCGCTGGCATCAGCAAGAGTGAGGAGGCAAATGCAGTCCTGTCCATTCCCAATACCATGGATGGGGGCGGAAGGAGGACTTGCCCTTTTTGGTCCTAGAAAGTAAGGTCCATGATGGCATGAGCCTGTCTGGCTTCTCTCCTGCCATAACCATTGCACCAGAGCCGCGCCTAGCACATGTGAGTAAGCATCTGGGAATGAATGAATGTGTGAGCACACGCGTCAGTGGCTGCAGGTATCCACACTGTGAAGACGGCCGGGACAGACTTGGCCTGATGTCATTAACCTTTGGGCTGTGAAAAGAAGCACTTGCTCAGCTGCCAAGCTCACAAGCAGACAAGCCCTCAGGCAGAACACAGACCCCAGACAGTAGGGATGGTCACACCGCACTCCGGAAAGGGCACACCTGTTTTCCGGCTTTAAATATCAATCTTGGAGATGAAATTTGTTTCAGTATTTTGGCAAAACCAGGCTCCAGCTTGAAACTAGGCTCTGGACCATGAACATTATGAAAATAATAGTAATAAAGTAAGTACTTAGGGAATTCCCTCATTTTGGAGGGTTTTCGATTTCTCCACCCTTGCCTCGATTCCTACACCTGGCTTAACATATACCGGGTCAGGCACAAATAACACCCCTTTTATGAGCTGGTAATCGATACCACATCTTTTAGTACAAAATCATAAGCATGTATGGTTATGATTTTGTAATAAAATCATAACTCAAGTTCAGCCGTTACTTCTGTCAGAACCTATATTATCTGATTTAGTCCTGACCACGTGTAAGGCCCATCCAGAGACTACTCCATCAGAGGGACTGAATTCGTGCTGAAAGTCTCAGGTTATTAAGTGGCAATACTTGAATGCTGGCAGTAGGACACACACTCATACATGCAAATACAGGCCACCTCTCTTCTCACTGTTAGTACTGACTCCTACCCAGGAGCACCCCCTCTGTAGTCTGCTCCCCCTTAAAACTTCTGCAAGGTAGTGAAGGAGCATGGATGGGGAGACAGGACCTGGATTTGACCTTTCTTTCTAAAATTCACTGACTGTAGTTTTGAGTTGTTCACCCAGCTTCTTTGAGCTTCAGTGTATTCAGTTGTAAAATAGTGACAATTTTTCCTCAGTGAATGAATGAAACTTCCTACCCTTTGCAGCTGTTAATGAAATCAAATAACTAGTGTAGAAGGCAGCACTTTGCAAACTACAAAGCGCTGTTTGTATTCACAGAATTATAATTATGCAGCTTTAAACTGTTGTTGGGTTGTTTTGGTTCTAAGGCAACAACATTCCTCCTTTTTCTGGTGCTTTGAGACCTGACTTAGGGCTTGTCCTCCAAAGGAATGCCCAGGGTAAAGGCTGCACCTCACTGAGGACTCCACGAGGCATCTGAATTAGTCTGACCCTGCAGAGGTCAGGACCTTAGGAGGCCAGGGACAGGAAAGCAAGGAGGAAGGAGACAGCCATCCTCCATCTGAGGCAAGGGTGGAGAAATCGAAAACCCTCCAAAATGAGGGAATTCCCTAAGTACTTACTTCTAAGTAGTTCACCTACTGCGCAGGGTCTCCCCCTCACCCGGTAAAGCCACTTCCTTGTATTAGTCATGAGGGACCACTCTGATTCAGACCTGCTGCATTTACTGGTTAAACAAGAGACCAAACACTTCAGAACACTGTCACCAGGTCCTGAAACACTGGGCTTAGAGCTGGACCTCAGGTTCTGACACGTTCCTCCAAGCTGCCGGCCTGGCTGCCTGTCCAATCCCTAGTCACCTCCCTCCCACGTCCACAGGGCTGGGGTGTCTGTCCTGGTCCCTGAAAACCCCCCAGCCGTGGCTCTTCTCTTCAGGCAGGTGGCCTTCCTGTGGGAGTACACACGGCCATCCCACCAGAGTGACTCCTCACATGTTTGGGCAGAAATTTCAGGCTTCTTAGAAGCTTCACTTCAGCTCTTGACCTCTCTATTTTCTTTTTTTCCACTTAAAGGGCAAAAAATATCTACTGCCAGGCTATTTTAGATGAACTCACTAGGAAAAAAAAATAAAAAGGACAGAAGTAAATCAGCGTTGGGACGTCACAGCTATTTTTAGCTGGTTTGCTCTCCCTCCAAGGACTCGGGCTCTATTTGGGAATTTTATGTCTTGGTGGACAGCCAACCTTGTGCTTTTTCACAGGGTAACCTCCTGGCATATGGCAAAGCCTCCTGGTGCTTCTCACTGTTTTTGCAGAGAGGAGTTCCTTGGTGACAGCCTCACCTCTCTGTTCTGGCTCCTTGCTCACAGGTCCTGGTCTCCAGCAGCTCAGCATCTTTTTTACTTTGCAGGGCACTTTGCAGTCGGGAGCCCTGCTCTGCTTCTCCAGGCTTCAGACATATTAGAACAGAACAGCTTCCAGCAAATTTAATGCATCTGTATCGAGGTCACGTGGTGTTGATGAAAAATAGTTCATTCCATGTTAGCGTAAGACTCCTTGTTAACCTAAGAACTAAAGTCATGTGGAGATGTTGTTCAATCTAAGATCCTTGCTTCCAAACACAACCCCCAAAATCACCTGTGTCTTTAGTTCAAGTAGAAGAAGCTACTTTGGTTTTGAGTAGTCTGACCAGATGTATTATTTTAAATAGGACAGAAAACAACAGTACTGTCCTGTTTCAAACAGTATGTATGGCCAGCCTACTGACACCTTGGATTTAGCTCAGTGAGCCTACACGTACTGTTGTCTTCTGTCCCGTTTAAAATGGTACATCTGGTCAGCCTAGTTTTGAGATGGGCCTCTATGAAAACTGGGGAGAAGGACAAACA
>PVJL010010858.1:0-31930 GCA_004026885.1 Lyroderma lyra
CCCTTTTTTCTCTTCTCGCACGCAAACACTGGTGACTGAGTCACAGTTTCCAAAGAGAGAGAGAGAGGACTTGGCAAAGGAGCCCCTCGATGCAGCCTCTTTACCTTCTGCCTTCAGCTCTCCATCATTTAGAGGTTCCCCAAATTGATGCTTAATAGCTTACTACAGGGTTCAAACTAATCTCACCCGGTCTGAGCTTCAAAGGGACAAATTGTTCTGACTGTTAATGAAATGGATTGAGCTGCAAGTTTCCAAGAGATCAGAGCGGGGAAAAAATAGCTGATCTAAGAAGACAAACACTGCCTCCATGATCTCTGAGAGCCATTTGGGTTGACAGGGCTCCCGCCTGGAGCAAGGGAAATCCAACAGCCCTAGCTGGGCAGACACCAGGCCCCGCAGACGCTAGGTGGCACCAGAACGTGCTTGAAACAAAGGTGTCCACACCTGGGCCGCCTCAGCCCCTCACCCATCCCACCCCACTCCCCAGGTGGGCTCAGTGGGGCATGTGGATGCCGATGGAAACCGAACCAACTAGCCGCGTGGCAGTAACCAGTTAAATGCTAGTGGTCGTCACGGAACAATACTGTATTCAAGGCATACCCGAGCTTTCCTTTCTGGATTTCGCACGGCAAGTCATCACAACGATGCGAATAGATTACACTCAGCACTACCGGACACTTAAACACGGTTAGGATGACACCTTTTATGCTGTGCATATTTCACCTCAATTTTTAAGAATTCAGAAAAAGAAAGGCAACTCATTCCTAATAATAGGAACATCATTTTCATTCATAGAAATGCGGTCAGGTACCACCTCTTGCGTTTGTATAATGCCCTCCAGCCCCAAAGTGACTAAAAATGTAGTTATTTTACACACTGGCTGGCCCCAGACCACGAACAACCCCACCAGACAACTCATAGCTCCGTACACCACAAAAACCTCTATGCTGACTCCCCACCTTTGAGAAGGCTTGGAAGCAGACTACCCTCTTCTAGAGGAAGGTCCTGCGCCCCAGACGCTCCGGTGTGCCCGTTGCTGCTTTGCAATTGTAGATGAACGGTGGGGGCCTCGGGGGGCCGTGGGAGGGTCTGAGGATTGCTGAGAAAACCCGCGTTCCCCGAGGCTAACATGGAAAGAGCGTTTGCTTTGCTTCTCCACCATTCCCGCAAGCTGAGAGATCTCTGCAAGGCTCAGTTTAGATTCCGAGGCTGTCAGGTGGGTGCACCCTGAGAGGCGCCAGGACAGGGGGGCACCGTGGAGAGGCCAGTGGCCAGTAGGGCAGGGAAGAGGCCCCTGGAATCCTGAGAGTGGAGGAGCCAGGCTGCGACAGGGAATGAGGTCATGGGCACTGGAGTGACCCTGGGAGAGTCTTTAAACCTGGGTCCCCACCACTGCAAAGTGGGGGTGGGAACTTTGGCTCCCGAGCCAGCCACTGTGCAGATCACGTGGGTTAACCTAGCAGAGTGGCTGGAACTGAGCAAGCCTTCGGACTGGGGCTGAAATGCTGCGAATGACGGGAACTTGGAGGGACCGAAAAAGGAACCTTGGCTATACCACAGTGTGAGTTCAAGGGTGTCCCTGACTTGGAGGATAATGGTGCCTCTCACCGCATTCTGGCTCCAAGCGGGGAGGGCAGCACTGCCTCCACCATCGGTCCTCCCTGCAGAACCATTTTTCTAAGAGCAAATCTGATGGTCTCTCTGCCCTTTGGGGTTCCCCTGCTCTGGGATCAAGGCCAATTTCCATGGTGCACGGGCTTCTATGGCCCGTTATCAGACTCTCTGACATCTCTATCTGAGGCCCTCAAGGGAGCAGCCATGCACTGGACCACTGAGTGATCTTTTGTGGAAGCACCCAGCCCAGAACCAGGCAGTGAGTCACTTTACATGGGAGATGGACAGACACTGTCCTGGAAGCAGAGGCGCCCCCTTTCACTGGGGTGGGTAGTCACACAGATGCTACTGAGCTGTTTGCCCAGCCACTGCACTACCAGCCAACAGGACGTTAGTTCTCCACTCTGACTGCATGCCATGTAACTGCTGTACATGTCTGAAAGCCCTCTCTCATCAACGAGTAGCATCTGAGTTATAAACCTCCTGCGGCTTCAGAGCAGTGGGTGTGGGTGATCCCTGCTTCCTCCAACAGGTGGTGGCCAAGTCTCTGCTTTGGGGATGCAGCTGGAGCAACTCCCAGCATATCCCTTTGGAAAGGCATGAAAACACCTCCATCAGAGGACCTCTGACCCACAGGAGGAATGCCAGGGAAAGCACAGGTGACTGCCTAGCTTGGGCACTGCAGGGGAACACAAAGCAGAAGACAAGCTAAGAAAACATGGGATTCAGAGCATGAGCTTTGGAGCCAGGGTCAAATTCTTAAGAGCTGTGTAACCTTGGACCGCTTCCTTAACCTCTCTGAGCCTCTGCATCCTCATCTATAATTAGGATGTGAAGATAGTAATAAAACAAGTGGTACAAATCAGATGTGATGAGCAAATGAGATAGTCTAAATAACAAAACTGAGCACGATGGCTCAGACGTGGTCAGAACTCTATTCCTGGTCCCTAATTTACTACCGCAACATTTCTGCTCTCGACAAAGGATTTCTGATGTGGAGGCCCAGACGGCAGTCAAAAGCCTAAGCGTTACAGCAAGAGGAGCTGGGCTGCGGCCAACAGTCATCGACTAATTGCTATATTCCAGTCCTGTTCTAAGAGCTTCAGAGACCTCATTTCATTCTGAGAACCACCTTATGGGTCAGTAGTACCATTTTACACCATTTGATAGATGGGAAAACTAAGGCACAGAGAGATTAAGGAACCAGGCTTGGGTTAAACACCATCTACTACAAAAGTTCAAAAATATAAGGATGAAAACCTCTTCCTCTCTAGTACTGTTTTATTTTCTGATTCTATTATAATAAAACTATTCATAACTGATATTCCTTCAAACCCCCATTCAACGAGTCCCCACCTCCAACGAAATTTTATTATATTAACATTTCCTTAATATAAGTAAAAAATAAAACAGTCATTTTCCCAGTTTTTTATTATTTTTTATTAAGAACACAATATCAAGTGATCAGGAGCTTGGGTGTTACTTATTTTTTAATGTGTGTATCTTTCTTTCAAAACATGAAAAAAGTAAGGCACTGAATGTAAAAAAATGGAAAGTGCCTAAAACCAGATATGAAAGTCCGCAGTGGCCCGCCACCAGAGATGACCACGGCTCACGCTCTGCGACTTTTCCTCCAGACCGACCCTGCACAGTTCTGTTTACAGAACTGAGCTCACAGGGTCCGTTCGCTCAGCAGTGCGTTTCGCACCGGGTGCTCACACGTGTCCACCTTACTTCGCCACGCAAGACCCACTGATCTTACAGCACAGGGCCTCTGCAGCAGCCTGCAAGCTACCGAGCTCTTTCTTCGTCCCAACAGAAATTAAAAAGGAAACGAAAGTCACAGACAAGCCACACCACACCAGGGGTGCTGGAGTTCCTGGGGAATGAAAACCAAAGGGCAACTTGGACCATGCAGCACCCGGTATTGGGCGTGTTAACTAACTGGCCGGGAAAACCCGCAGGGGGCTGACAGTCCCCGTGGCTGACCCAAAGCCACAGCCACCAGTCCGCTGGCCGCTTCCCGGGGCCCGGCGCCCCCCCACTTCTCTGAAAGCTGGGAGGGGCTGAAGTGAGGCTAGGGCGGGTGTCTCTGCGATCACTGAACATTTCAGGTGGGACGAGGGAGGGCACTGGGAGAAAGGACAGCCTGCTCACAGCAGGCGTAAGCCTTGCCCGAGGGACTGGGCACAGGGCTGGAGATGGGAAAGGATGTCAAGGGACCCGAAGGGTGATGCCACGCCACCGAGAAGCCAGCAGAGGTGGGTGGAAGGAGCCAGCAGCAGAGGCCGAGAGAAGTGAGGAGGACGGAATGGCGCGCACGGGGAGGGCGCTAACGCCTCCCTCTGGGAGCCTGCTCACGTCTTAGGGGTCAGAAGGCAAAGACGAGAGCAGTAAAGAGGACCAGACCTTCCAAAACAGACTCCAAGTGAAGGGTGAGGAGACACAGGTCATGCACAGGCTGACCTGTTCCTCGGCAGCTCCAAATCCGCCTCATTGGTCCCCGGTTGGCCCCAGTACAAGCCTGCAGCGTCAGCAGTCAGTCACTTCCCCAGGGGAGGGGAGTAACCTTGCATAACAGACTGGATTGGGTGGGGTGGTGGTTGGAGGGGAGAGACCAGGACCACAGAGCCCCCAAGGCACACCTCCCCCGTGGCATGGAATCATCCCGCCCAACTTCGCCAAAAGGATTTACCGAACTCTGCACAAATGGTAGTCTCCCAAACGTAAAGAGCAGGACAGGGTTTGGACAGCCGGGTGCTGGGTCATGGAGAGAGGCACAGGAATAGCCCTGCAGTGACTGTGCTGAGGCATCTCAGCTGGGCATGTCACCCTGAGCCGAGATGTGCAAGGAGACTGCTGGATTGGGGACAACCCTGTCGACCTACGGAGGCCTCTGTTTCCCCTTCTACAAAGAGAAATTCATTCATTGATCCATCAATAACCATCTAACTACCCAATGTGTGCTGTTAATAGTGATATGAATAACGCTGACAATAATAGCAGTTAACGTTTACTGAGGCTCCCTGTGTATCAGGCACTGCACTAAGGATTTTAATGTATTACTTAATTCACTCTTGATGACAACCCCATCATTTTCTCCATTTTACAGATGGACAAACAGAAGACAGACAGATACAGTCACCAGCCTAAGGTCCCACAGTCTCCAGGAACTGGCAGAAGCAGGATTTGAACCCTAGCAGTTGCTTCCAGAGCCCATGGTCTGAAGCACTCCGCTGCCTCTTGGTGTCCAGGTGAAGAAACAAGCATGACCCCTGCTTGCACGAAATGTACAGATCAGCGGGGAGACCTCCAATAACTGACAGACAAACCTGCAAACTCCCCGGGAAGAGACACCCAGGACACAGGGGGAGCGGAAGGCAGCTGCTTACAGTGACCAGGGGAGCTTGGTCTCTGCCCGGGGTGGAGTTCTAGGCAGAGGTAATAGCACCTGCAACGGCCCTTAGAGAGGAAAGAGCTTGGCATGTCTAAGAAATGGAAAGGGGACCAGTGTGGCTAGGGCCAGGTGGACCAGGATAGTATCAGGAGAAGATATCGCTGGAGCCCAGCTGGGAGCTAGAACGTGCAAGGTGTTGTAGTTTTTGGTAAAGAGCTTGAATCTGACTCCAAGTACAGTGAAATACCACTTTATAGAGCCTAATCAGGAGGGCCCTGATTAAGTAAATGTCTAGGCCACCTAAGCTGTGTGAGTTTTTTCAAGTTACTTAACTTCTCTGGTTGTAAGTATCCTCATCTGCAAAGCAGGAATAACAATGATCACACCTAGCTCATAGGGTCGTTACATCAGAAGAGTCACTCACACGTGTAAAAACACCTGGGCTAGTGTCGGGCCATCTTAAGACCATTTCTGTGTTATCTGGTGGGCTCTGCCTCCCCAAACCCCAAGTTTTCGCCAGGAATTCAATAGGTTTCCTATTTTAGTGGACTAAGTAGTGATAAGGGTAGAGTCAACACAATGAATTTCGCCATCGGCACTGCGTGTAGCCATGACGGTGACAGGCACCAGGTAAACAGTAAAGAGAACTGGGGACTGGCGGGCGCTGCCAGCTGTTGCCATCAGCCACTTCAGACAATTATGCAGGCAGAGGCCTCACCTTTGTATAATTAAGCTTCCCTGACATTCTGTTTGCAGCTCTGCTTTTTCACTCTCTCCCCCTTTTATTTAGTCTGCTTTCAACTGTGAAGGCCCAGCGGCCGGCTTCCCGCGGACGCCGACGTAGGTAACGCTGAGTTGAGCTTTGCTTTCCAGTCTGTGTAAACAACGAGTCAGAGGCAGATTCAACGAGAGGGAGCGCGGGCCGGAGCCGAGTTTGGCTCGGCAACCGCAGGAGGCCTTCAGGGCTTTGGGTGGTTGGCACAGAGTCGGGGACGGGGAGGGAGAGCAGCACTGCGCCACGGCTGGGCCAGTCTCCAGGCAAGTCGGACACTTACCAGGCCAAGGGCAGACCACCGTGGCTAGGGCTTACTGTCCCTCCGAACTCAGTGTGAAATACACTGCTACTCCCAGTCGTCACCTTTCCTGCATCCATGTCCTAGGCCAGTGGTTCTCAACCTTCCTAATGCCGCGACCCTTTAAGACAGTTCCAAGGGGTGGAGACCCATAGGTTGAGAACCGCTGTCCTAGGCCATGCAACCTTGCACTTACTCTCACTAGAGGTACAGGATGCTTCCTGCCCCAGTGACCTTGGGCCACAGGACTTGCTCTGGCCAATGGGACCATAGCACGTGCCATGGGCCGAGGCTTAAAATACGCTCGTGTGGATGGGCATGGGCTTTTGCACTTCTAACACTGCCAGCAGCAAAACATGCCCTGGGTGGCCCATTTCTCCCAGAAAAAGAAAGAAAGAAAAAAAGAAAGAAAGAAACAGGTAGAACAAACCTGAACACAATTTGCAAAACGGAGCCAAGCCTGGCCTAGATGAACAGGATCCTACCAAACCACAGAGTGGTTCCTCTCCTCACGTAGTATGTCCCGTATTACACAAAAAGTACTCACTGACGGTTGGCTCATGCGACAGTACCTGACGATCAGAGGCTGGGGCGTGCACAGAAAAGTAAGCAGACAATGTAGGACTGACCTGTTCTCAGCTCTATCTCCTTCAGGAAGCTCTAAGCTCCTCAGGCTTGGGGCTGGGTCTTATTCATCTTGGTCACCCAGCAACTAAGACACTGCCTGCTTATAATAATAATAAGAAGAATAGCAATCACCACAGCCACAATGAATAGCAGCTACTCCATACTCAGTGCTTTCTAAGTGCCAAGCCCTACACTAAACTCTTAACCAACATTATTTCATTTGGTAGTCACAATAAATGGTATGGGTCTTGTCCCCATTTGTCAGAGGAGAAAACTGAGTCTCGGAGAGGTGCCTTCATCAGTTCTTGACGCTCAAGTATACAGAGTGAGCCCTTCTTCTTCTCCTTCACTGAACCTCCATGTCTTTGACCACAGCTCCATCTGGGATGATGTCTCCAAGCTGTTCATCTAGACCCCTTGCCTGCCCCCCCAGGCCCACAGCACAGCTCTTACTTGTCAGCTTCCATATGTCCACTCAGTCACCCAAACCAAACTGTAAGAGCTTCCCCGCTGAGGTCACAAGAGTGTGGGTACAAATTCTGGGTCTGCCATTTACTGGATGACTATATAGACAGGGTTCTCCAGAGGAAAAGAATCAATAAGGGGATGAATGGATGGATGGATGGATGGATGGATGGATGCAAGGATGGACATCTGCTATGAGACGCTGGCTCAGGGGGTTATGGAGGCTGAGAAGTCCCATGATCTGCCCTCCGCAGGCTGGAGGCCCAGGGAAGCTGGCGGTGCAGTTTCCATCCAAACCCAAATGCCAGAGAACCAGGGGAACCGGCAGTATAAGGCTCTGTCTGAGTCTGAAGACCCAAGGATAAGGAGCACTGATGTCCCGAAGTCCAAGAGCAGAAGATGGATGTTCCAGCAAAGCAAAGAGAGTGACTTTGACCACCTTTTTGTCCTCAATGGATTGGATGAGGCCCACCTGCACTGGGGAAGGCTCCTGGCTTTACTCCGTCTACCAATCCAAATGTTAATCTCTTCCAGAACACCCTCACAGACACACCTAGAAGAGTTTTACCAGCTCCCTGGTCATCCCTTAGCCCAGCCAAGGGGGACACATAAAATCAACCATCACGATGACTTCATGCAAGTCCCATAATTTCCCTAACCTCATTGTGCTCCCCTGTAAAACAGAGATCGCCATAATCAGGTGATGACGAGCTCAGCTGTTCCCAACGTGGCATGAATGTTAGTGACCGGTGCCTGGCATGCAGTGAGTGTGCAATAATAGTAGTGACTGTTACAGGTGGTAGGCACTGCATTTGCAAGGAAGACGGTCTCACAGCTTTGCCCATGCTCTCACACTGGCAGAGCCTCACCCCCCCTAGTCTGGGGCGACTTTTTGACTTACATACTATGACAGAAGCAAAGGGACTAAGAATTCCTGGCACCCATCACCTCAGGTAGCCCAACAAGCACTCGTCGTTTACGAAAAGCTGCTCTCCTCGCACACATGCGTCTGTGAATGCCTCTCTTCTGACACACCGCCCCTCCCGGCTGCCACGATAGGTGATAACTTGCAGAACGATAATAATTTCATAGACAATGTCGTATCACTTTCTCAGGGACATCGACATCGGGCTGGAGCCAAGGCGAGTGCTCACTGTTTGCCCTGCACCCGACAGAGCACAGGCTCGCCCAGCAAGCACCCCTAAAATGATGGGGTTGCACGCTCTGGGCGTCTATGCCTACTTGATGGCGTTTCCATACTTTTCTTACACAGGCTGTTTCACGGGCTGCAATGTGGCTCTCACTCATAATGAGGGCAGTCTGCAAAGTACCCAGCCATGTAATAGGAAAAATAGAGGCATTCATGGCTGGATGTTTTCCTGGGCAGCCCCCGTATTCCAGTTCCTCTCCCCCAGCGCGCCTTCTGGCTTCACTCATCTCTCTCACTCTATGGATTCCATCCCTCTAATTTTTTCCCATGAATCAACCCTCCTTCCTTGGCGATTGCTGTTCTGTCTGGATTATTCCTATAGTCATTTATTCATTTCATCCAATCGTGTGTATTCAACAAATGGTTATTGAGTGACAACAATGTGCTGGGTCCCAAGGACAGAATAGTGAATGAGAGAGACAGTTTAGCCCCATCGCTAAAATGTTGGAAATTGTGGACTGGTGTCTGGTGCCTGGTTTCTAGGTTCAAATCCCGCCCCTTCACCTATCAGCTAAGTGACCAAGGGCAAATGAACTAAGTAAGCTCTCTGGGTCTCACGTCCTTCATCGATAAATGATGGACAATAGTTATTGCCTCTTGCAAGGTTTAAATGAATGATCTGCAGCAAGTACTCAGGGAAGTGCTTGGCACACAGTAGACACTCAAACGACAGTTTCCACTTACTACAAGTCAAGCAGCAACTACCACGACCTGTGGAGGAAAATATGTTACTACTCTGGTGAAGGAAACTGTCACTGGGTTTATGAAGGAGAGGGTCATGGGATTATGAAACCACCCAATGAGGAAGGGACCTGACCACTTTTGGAAGATGTTTGCTATATCTTCTCAGCTGTCTTCCTCCATGTTTGCTTCTCAGGTCCTCCTAAGGGAATATAAATCCCTAGAAGGCAAGGAGTGTGAAAGTGTCCTCAGACTAGACAGACACACACCCGAGGGAGTCTAGATCAAATATTTATTAAAGACAAAGCAGTCAAGGGTGCCAAGGCCACTCAGTGGGGAAAGAATAGCCTTTGCAACAAAAAGGGTTGGGATAACAGGATATCCACACACAAAGGAAGGAAGGTGGACTCCTAACTCACACCATCCATAAAAATGAACTCAACATGCATCACAGACCTGGATGGAAGAGCCAAGACTATAAAAGTCTTAGAAAACAAACAAACAAACAGGTATAATCTTCGGCACCTTGGATTAGTCAATGATTAGACATGATATGTGACAAAGGACCTGTTTAAAGAATGTGTAAAAAAACCCTCAGAGCTCAACAATAAAAAGACGAATAGCCCAAATTAAAAAAGGGCAAAGGATTTGAATAGATACTTCTCCAAAGGTATATGAGGGCTGTCGGGAAAAATTCCAGCCATAAATGCCTCTATTTTTCATATGACATGGCTGAATACTTTCTGGACAGTGCTCGTACAAACGATCAATAGCACATGGAAAGATGTTCAACATCATTAGTCACTAAGAAAATGCAAGGCAAAATCACAATGTGTTACTGCTTCACCCCACAAAGATGGCTATGATGAAAAAACAAAACACAAAAACCATAAAAAAAGAAAACCAGACAATAACAAGCGTTGGTGAGGGTGTGGAGAAATCAGAACTCTGCTGGTGGGAATAAATGGTGTAGCCACTTTGGAAAATGTGTGGCAGTTAATCAAAAAATTAAACATATAGTTACCACATGATCCGGCAATTCCACTCCTAGGTATATATCTAAAAGGAATGAAAAGATAGGTCCGTATAAAAATGATACACAAATGTTCATAGCAGCATTATGTATAATAGCCAAATACTGAAAATAACCCAGATGTTTACCAACTGATACAGAGGTAACTAAAATGTGGCATATCTGTATAGTAGAATACTATTTGGCAACAAAAAGAAATGAGGCACTGACACATGCTACGACTTAGATGAACTTTGACACCATTATGCTAAATGAAACAGGACAGTCACAAAAGAGCACATATGAGAGGATCCCATTTATATGAAACGTCTAGAATCTATAGAGACAGTAAGTTGGAGGGGGAGTGAATAGGGTTAGTGGGTACAGGGTTTCTTCTTGGAGTGATGAAAATGTTCTAAAATCAGATAGTGGTCCAACATCGTGGATATACTAAAAGAACACTGAATTGTGCACTTTACGTGGCTGAGTTGTATGGAATTAAGTTATCAGTATATCGCAAAGCTGTTAAAATGCTGAAACAAATCAACACACCGGTAACTAACACAACCTCACGTGGTGTGCAGGACTTCCATGCTGAAAATCGAGTTTCAGAGCCTCCGACTGGCAGAAAGTGGGGTACACCCGACACGTCCTCTGGTTTCTTTGCTTCTGTTGCTTGGGGATTTATAGGTGTCAAAGGGCACAGTGTGTCATGTGCCAATACTGTTCACAATACCCTGAAGGTTTCCCCCTTCTAAGTCTTAAGTTCTTTCTGTCTCTTTAACAGGGAGCAGAATGAGAAAAGGCCAGAGTTTTAGGGTTTAAAGAATGTAGTTCCTGTCCAGTCTTGGCATTTCCAAGCTGGGTGACCTTGGACACATCACGTCCCTTCTGGGCCTCCACCTGCATTTTCTCCTCATGAAAGAGTTGGTCGAATGTTTCTCAAGCAGAGCGCTATTGGTATTTTGAGGGGCTGGGGGAGGGGGGGACACACGATTCTCTGCTTTGTGAGACTGCACCCTGTGCTGAAGGGTATTAAACTTCCCTGACCCCGCCCACTAAATGCCAATTGTGTCTCCACTTCCTGCCCATCGTTTCGGAAGTCATCATCAACATCTCCCGATACCCTCTCCCCTCCAACACTCCTCAAGCACCGCTGGCTGAGTACTGCTGTCACGAGGTCCCACTCCGCAGGGTAACTTTGGCTCCAAATGCTCCCCGACACTGGCCATACTGCCGTCCCCTTTCATCGCTTCTGTCTCCACAGAACCCTGATTCCATTTTCCAGATCTTTCTGTAGGGGGTATAAGCATCTCACGGAATCATCTGCGTTTTACTACCAGACTGAGAGCCGATGAGCTGACCAAGCAGAGGCCAGCTGCCATCTAAGGCATCCGCACTGACGCCGACAAAGTCCCACGCAGAAGGAACCTCAGTCCGACGGACACCGGGCAGCTGTGGCCGCCATACCGCCTGTCACACTGTCACACTGTCACACTGGGCAGGGGGTGGGGGTGGGGAGCCAGGAACTCAGGCAACCGACTCAAAGTGGTTGAGTTCCAGCTCAGTTGGGGAGCTGCGAGCCTTCCAGCTCCTTCTAGCCGACTGATTATGAAAATCCATGGTATGGTTCTGATTCAAAATGCTTTTAATGAAAAACGACGAGAATGAAGGAAATGGGAAAAGACAGTCACAGAACCAAGTTTAGTTCAGTATCCAGTGAATCATTATCCAGTTCCTTCTAGATTTCGCTTCACGTTTCAGTTCATATCCCCGTTTTAAATATAGCACGTATTAAATCTGATGTGAAGCCATATTTTAACACCCTCTGACTGTGTGCATTTTGCAATTCTAATAGAAAAACACGCCATAAATTAGTCTGAGGTGACACGTCTTTTCCATGTCTCCAAGTATGACTGTCTAGAGGGGATGAGTGGTGGCACCAGAGACGTTTCTCTCCTTTTCCTTCCAGATTCTACCTCACAACTTTCACTCTTGCAATGTCTGTTCTTCCTGATCCATAACCAGAGTCATTTCCTCTAAACTGATCATGATTGACACATGGCGCTGTCCCTCAGAAACGGAGAGGAGCATAAACTCTCGGGGCCTCTCTTGTTCAGTGACACATTCCAAGTGTCAAACACTCAATAATACTTGCTGAAGGACCAGAGGCTAACATGAGACTCACCTCTGCTACTTCCCAACAGAGACGGTGTATGTAACACCCGGGGAGGTCATCACTGAGACCCTTGAGACAACAGCCCCTCCTGAGGACCCCACCCCGCCCACATCTGGACATCCATACTCTCGGGGCTTCCACTGCTAGTTCTTCCTTGTTAGCTGTCAGAGACACAGTGCCCTAGAGGGCTCACCTGGTTCTTCCACGTTTAGTGTTTCCCAAGGATGAAGCGGCGCAGGCTGGGGCTGAAGTGCTGCCTGTCCTGCAGGGCAGCGGGCCGGTGCTCGGCGTGCCTGCTCTGAGCCCGGGGCCCTGCAGCCCGCTCTCATTTCCCGCCAGCAATCCTGGAGGCCGGCCCTGGTGCCCAAGAGGCTCAGAGGGGTTGGGTGACTCCCCCAAAGCCACAGGCTACTAAGTGATGGCCAAGTCAGGCTCGGAATGCGCCGTATCATGAACACGGCTGATACAGGTGCTAAGGGGACGGAGAAGTCCTGGGAATCAGTGTGCTCCTGAAATGTGTCCCAATGCCTGGCAGACTGCTACAACTTTGTCACGTCTCACGGTCGCCGCTGGGTCCTGTGTGCCTAGCCCAGGACGGGCAGAGGAAACAGGTGTCTGTCTCATGCTGAGGAAGCGGTGGGTTGGGGGCTCGGGCTCAGCCTCTGTCATGAGTACCTCACGCAGCCTCAGTGGATTACACGCGAGGTGAGGGAGGAGTGGGGCATCATTTTGGGGGATGTGACTGCAGGGTGACCAGGCACAGCTTGCGTGACTGACGCACGACACAGCGGAGCCCGGGGATTGGCTGCCTCCCTGGCCTACCTGTGTAACTCCATCTTGGAGGGAGTCAGGAGCACAAGGGTACATGAGTGTCCTTGGGGCCTGGCGACAGGTTGGAGCCAAGCAGCTTCTCTGCCTCAGGGAGCAGATACATGGTGCAGGGAGAGGCCTTCTGACTGACGGAGGTTCCCGATAGCTACTGCTACGTAACTATCATCCCCCAATATAATGACTCAAAGCGGCAAGACTTTATTATCTGTCACAGCTACTGTGGTTCAGGAATTCAGGAAAGCAGTGGCCCTTCTGGCTCCAGGGTCTCACATAATGTTGCAGTCAGACAGTGGCTTAACGCAGCCGGGGGCTGCCCAGGGACCCCTCCCTCTGTCGTCTCTGTGTGGCTTGATTTGGGTACCTGACAACACGGTGGCCTGAGGGCAGCTGAACTGTTGACATGGCGGCTGGAGCTTTCTGGAGGGGCTGTTCCAAGAGCAAGGAGGAAGGCACCGCCTTTTACATCCTAGCCATAGTCGTCCCACAGCACCACTTGTGCCTTATGCTACTGGTCACAATAGTCACGAATGCTGGCCCCGATCCCAGGGGAAGAAATACCGGCTCTACTTCTTGATGAGAAAAAAGCCAAAGAATGTGTGGATGTACTTTAAACCTGAAGCACTGAGGCTGGGAGAGGGACAGACAGAAGGGGCTGGGCTGTGGGTAGCACAGGGATGAGGGAGGTGCGCTGTGGTCACCGGCCCCAGGTACGCAGCTTATTCCCGGAAGGGAAGCAGGCAGGCACCGGGCGACCAGAAGGGTTGGAGGGAAACTCTACAAAAGGCCCTGGGCCCCGTGGGAAAGACGGCCTAACAGATCTGTCCTTGGGGATTTACTTCAGACGCAAAGTGACCCAAATCTGAGCACCACTGACTTGTGTAGAAAAAGCAAAATCTAAGTCAGGTTTCTGTCATCAAAAGAGTAACTATCACCCTGATCAAGCTCCAAAATCCGGGGAAAAGCTTAGCTCTCACAGGGTCACAACAGGTTTACAATAAACAGGTCTGCAAAAGAAGAAACAAATCTGTGAGGCACCTTGTCAACTAGACAGGAATGGAGAGCAGCTGCCCCTCCTGGAGGTGAGCCTCAGTTTCCCCTCTGTTGGCACTGCAGGGCGTTCCAGCTCGAACACACAGCTGTTTTGTTTGAGAAAGCCCAAGGAATCACAGCACACACTGAGTGCTCTGTCTCAGGCTGTGTGAATCCACGACACTCAGAAGAAGGACTATGATCTGGTAGTGGTCAGTGCAAAAACCCTACAGGCCATGCTGTGAGCCTAAACCGACCTTGGAACGCTCAGCTCGCTTTCAATGGAGTCTGTGGCAGAGACTGGCTAATTATTCCCCAGTATCCATCGTTCCCCTTTCTGCCTTTTCAGAATAGATACTCCTGAGTTTCAGCTGAGCATCTAAGTGCCCACAAGGTACTTATGGGTATAAATAAGGACCCATAACATACACTGCAGCTAGGCGTGGTCATGTGACCAAGTTCAAGGCACTGGATGATGAATACGAGTGATGTGTGCAACTTTTGGGTCCTCTCTTAAAGATGAAATGGCCTGGCCCAGTCTTCCCCTTCTTCCCTCCTTCCTGACATCTGGGAAATGTGACCACCGAGTGGCCTTGAGAGCTCCGAGGAGGGCAGAGCTCATCTCTGGGGCGTTATATGTGAAAAACTTTTTCTTATTTAAGGCATTTAGTTAAGCTATAAACTCCACTGTGTGACCGGGTCTTTTTTTTGTTGTTGTTTCAGCAGCTTATTAGCTTATTTCCTAACTAATACAGTCTCCGGACCACCATGAATCTTCCAAACTAAGCAGCTAGTGTTAGGAAGAATCAGAGAAGAAACACTAGAAACTAGATCTTAAAGGTCCCTGAAGGATAGGCACATCTTTCTTTTCTTTACTCTTCCCACCTTCCCATACTTTCCTATCTGTCCAAAGTACGTTACATCTTCCATGACTCTTTTCCACTCTTTTCCGTAGACTATCTCATGCAGCCCACTCAAGTCAGTTCAAGTGAAAAGAAGGGTTACTCTAGGCCACAGAGGCCGCACTGAAAGGTAGGGACGTGGGGCTTCATGGGAACTAGAGCCGGGACTGGGGAAGCCATCAGGATCAAGCAAATCCTCTCTACATCTCTCTGAGATGGGCTGCCACCTGTGGGCTCTTAGATGTCTCCTCCTGGAGGACCAGCACCCTGTGCTGGGAAGTCTGCCCTTCCTACTGTGGCTTCCATGTGGCTGTATCCTCGCCCTACAGAATGTCTGCTTAGCCTCCTAAGGCTGATTCCGCCCTGAGTATCTGAGGTTGAGAGAGACATTCTGATTTACTGCCGGCTGGCCCATGAACTGACTGGCTTCGGGTCAGGTGTCAATGCCTAGTTGGGTCAACAGTGGCTGAGGTGGCTGGGAACTGTCTTGGAGAGTGGAGGGCTGGCCCTTCCAAAGGTCTTGAGTGGAATACATGATCTAGAAGGAGCCGAGGACAGGGCAGCTAATACACCTTGGCACCCAGAATACATGGTGCATTAATGTAGACTTTCAAGCACAAGGCTTAATGGAACATTTTTCACGTTAGTAGTGACTGTGTATTCCTGGTCTTTCTCTCCAACTGAAAAATAAGCCACTAGAGAATGGAGCAGTCTCTTGACTTCCCATAGCACCTAGCAATGTGCTTCGCAAAATGAGACCTTCAATAAAAGCTGACCTACCCATGCAAACTGGAGCAGCGCACACATTACAGAGGGCACAAGGTCTTAAGGAAGAAAACTCACAGAAGGAAATTGCGAGTTAAGCGTCATTTTGAGGCATTCCAGAACCAAAGGTGAACCAGGACCTGCTGAGTTTCCAGAGAGAGAAACAAGGAAGGCACGAGAAAGGTGCTGGGAGCATTTGGTGGGTATGGCAAGGTATCTACAACACGAGAGCACATTTCCACTTTCCACAGGCCCCAGAGCTCTCTGGGAGCCAGACTAGGGCCCCGGAAAGAAAGATAATTACAGGATTGCATCACCCAAGAAAGCTTTGCAAGACATTTAGTCAGGGTGGGAAGTTGGGAATATCTAGCCCATGGTCACCCACCCTCCCAAACTATTCTCATCCTGGAGAATTTGCAGAATCTACTATCCCCCGGCTTCACGTACAGCATCCCCAAGTCTCAGTTAGCTCCCCCCGGCCGTGGGGGAGCAGAGCTCAGTGACACCCACAGAGAATCAGAGCTCCCAGAGCGTGCAGTGATGGTCAGCGCCTCCCGACATCCTCCGCTTCTTCCAGCCAAATCACCGTTTCTGCCTTTCCCAGCCCAGTGGGGCTTCTGAACGCTCAAATCGGAAGTGGAAAAAAGGCTTCCACATTCCCCCAGCAGTTTTACTCTAAAGTAAAAGCCAAATGAATTCTTTTGGGGTGACGATTCTTTCTTCGGGCCCCTCCAGTGAAGCTCTTGACGTCACTCGGTGGCCACGAGTCTTGCGGTAAATACTGACCACCCATCAAATTCTAGGTTGTGTTAATAGAACTTGAAACCTATATCATTTTACTAACCCCTATCACCCTAATAAATTTTATAACATTTTTGTTTGGATCCCCTAAACGCAGACCACTTTTCTTTTTTTTTTTAAATACATACAACTCTTTTCCATTCACACTTGAAAAACTAAACTAAAACCGTAGCCCTTTTCCCATCTCACGCTCACCAAGCTTTCTCTAGAAATAACCTCTGGCTGCTCAGGCACCTGGCTTCATCTTGTGACCGAAAGCAAAAGCCCCTTCCAAAAGCGTGAGCTACCCCCACTCCCAATCTCCTCGCCGAGCAGGAGCCCGGACGACGAGGGCCGAAAGCACGCACACCAGCAAACAGTCGCGCAGCTTATCCAGTTGCACGGCATGAGCATCGCCGTGGTGGATCGGCGGGGGCTGCTGCCCCCGCCCCCGCACCCCGTACCCAGTTTGGATCTTGGCACTGGTCATCTCGAATACTTCCTGAAGCCACTGCCCCATCTAGCCCTGCGGTTGTCACACTCACATGTCTCATCTGCGATTTCCCGGGGCCCACAGGAGGACACCCAAAACCCTTCATGTGGTGTCCCAGGTGGCAGATCCATAGACCACCACTGATCACTCCAGCCTCCTCCCAGGTCATTCTCTTTCTGTCCTCCCAGGGGACCCCCCTGGGTCTTTCGTTCTTCAAATGTGCCATGCAGTCTCTCAAGTCTGGACCTTCTAATCTGTAGGTCCTGCTGCCCCCCCCCTCCCCCTGCTCTTGTCCAGTAAACTCCCCCTTATCCTTCCAGCTTCAAAGTCAAATCCAGCACCCCTTTCTCAGCAAGGTCTCCATCACCCTACAGATTCTGTCCTTCACTTCTAGAACGTCCTGCACTTGCCGTCTCCACACATTCCTCACACTGGCGACCAACCCAACCCCTGTTTTTCCTACAAGGAGAGGAGAGTAGAGGCCACACTTGTCTTCTTCCCTATTACCGCTCTTCCATTCTACGGTGCCCCCTTTTTTTCCACACTTTAACATTCTGAAGTTGGGAAGCATCTCAAAATTAATAGCGTGTCATAATTTATTCATCAGTGTGTCATCTCCCAACAAAACCTAAAATAATGGTGGATCTTACACTTGATGGCAAAGTCTCCCGTGTGCCCCGCACGTAGAGCACAATCAATCACTACCTGGTGAATACACGCAGACGTACACGTACTTCTTGGGGCTCTGCCGTTAGTCAGTTTTCACTACTAACAAACGCACCCTCAGATCTCAGTGACTGACCACAGGAAAGATTTATTCTCAGCTGGGACTGATCTGTCTGTCTGTCTGTCTGTCTCTCTCTCTCTCACACACACACAATTCTACAGAAGAAACAGGACAAAGCTCTCACTGTTAGCTTCTGGTGAGGTGCCAAAGCTCACAGCCAGCTTTCCAAATTCTCCTGAAGCGTTATCACCAGAATACAGCAAGCAAGATAACGACACTGCAAGCCGATTGCCAAAATACTCCATTAACTCTCCTGGCACGGGTGGCTCCTTCGGAAGGCCTCACTTCCACACTGTCCGGGAGGAGGGACGGTAGACAGGCATCCTTAGTCTTTCTTACTGAAGGAAAACCTGCATACTAAATGAGGGAAGCTCTGCCAGCCGTCACATACAACCTCTCTGTTCCCTGGGTCCTTCATCTAGAAACGGGGCCCATTTTCTGTGAGAGGACCCCCTCTCACACAGAATTCGTGAGGACTAATTGGGAAAATATGAGTAAAGTGCTTGGGATGGTGCCTGACATTTAGTTAGTGCTCCAAGTCACGGCAATCCTTATGAACACCTTGTCTGATCTGCCAAAGCCGGACGCCCCCACCGTCACCTGAGCTCTTCCGAAGCTCTCTGGGACGAGAACAATCAGAATCGGGGCCACCTGAGAGGCATTCAGTGTATTAGCTACCTGTCCCTGACTGCATCATGAATTACCCCAAAGCTCAGAGACTTACAAAAACCAAACGTTTGTATTCTCTCTGTTTCTATGGATCAGAAAGCCAGGAGTGGCTTAGCTCTCACTTAAGGCCCCTTATAAGGCTACAATCAAAATGTTCGCTGGGGCCTCAGAGAGCTCCAGGTGGGACCGGGGAGGAGCCACAGCCAAGCCCACCTGCGTGGCTCCGGGCGGGCCTCAGTGCTGCGCTGGCTTTGGTCAGAGCCCTCCCCAGGCCCCTGCCACGTGGGCCCACCCGTGGGGCAGCTGAAAACACGGCCGCTGGTGTCCATCAGCATGAGCGGGCCGGAGTACGCGAAGCGGACTGCAGGCTTTTATAGCCTCGCCTCGGAACTGCCATGCCACCACTTTTGGTGCTGTTTTCTTTGGTAAATCCAAGTTGCAATTGGTGCAGGTCTGTTCACAGCAGCATCATTCACAAGAGCCAAGAGGTGGAAGCTACTCAGGTGTTCGTCACCAGACAGATGGGTAAACAAAACGTGGCACAGCTATACGAAGGACTATTCAGCCTTAAGTAAGAGGAAGGAACTGCCGACACGTGCTGCAACGTGGATGAGCCTGGAAGCCAGTATGCTACGTGCAAAGCAAGCCAGTCAGAAAAAGACAAATACTGTGTGATTCCCCTTACAGGAGGTACCCAGAGTAGTGGAAGTCACAGACAGAAAGTACAGTGGCCGGAGGGGAAATGGGGAATTGTTTAAAGGGTAAAGAGTTTTAATTTGGCAAGATGAAAAATACTGGAATGGGTGTACAACAATGTGAGTACACTTTAAAACTATGGAACTGTACACTTAAAAGCGGTTCAGATGGCAAATTTTATGTTATGTGCATTTTACTATCATTTTTTCCAAAGCAAGTCACAAACTCCAGAGCACGAAGAGTTAGGATTATACCAGGGCCTGGATCCCAGGAGTTGGGGGTCCTTAAAGGCTGCCTGCCATACTCAATCAGGTAACCAAAGTTGTAAAGAATCTAACTGTCCAGTGAGGATTGAATTCGACATATTTAAGGCCACGTGACTGCTGAGAGGCAAAAAAGGCACGCTTGCCACTCTGAGGTAGCCAATGGCAGTGCCTTTCACAATGGGCACCCTTGCTTGGAGCCTGTCACACTGATGGCGACTGACAGCTGCAGGACGGCGACTGACAGCTGTTACCCACGCCCTCACGGGACTTGTTTGCTGAGAGCATGTGCAAACAGGACTGGCTTCCTAAGGGGACTGTCGTTTGGAAATGGATGGCACAAAACTGAGACTCCAAGCAAGGTACTGGCTTCACATGTCTGGTTCCACCACTGAGCCTGCCTACACCTCATTTTTAGAGTATGAAAATACAATATATAGAAGGAAAAAGGAGCTGGATTTAGAAATACTAACTTTAACCAGCTTGCAGAGGGACAGATCTTAATTTGCTTCAGCCAAATTTTTTTGTTTGTTTGTTTGATTTTCAGTTTTGCTGGGCGGGGTGCAGGGGAGGTGTTGCCAACACCATCAGGAAGAATTTCCCTAACTTCCAAGTTTTGGACTTGAACGTCCTTTGGCTGAACATCTCAGGGCACCATAGTGAGTCTAGGAAACAGAACACATATGAAACTATGTAAGAAGCAAAATATGCAGAAATTTTTCCTCAATCCCTCCTATCAATGCTAATGTTTCTTGACTTTGTGACAGCTGTGGTATCCATCACTGCCGATGGCATGTGCTAATGGCACAGTAGGTATACTGGCCTAATAAAAATCTGACTGTGTGCAAAGGCTGGAAATACCTTGCCGTTCCATCAGAAGCTCAGAAATTCCCAGGCAAGTGACACAATGATAAACCTCAGTGGTGGTCAGACTTGAACATGCACCTGAATCACCTGGAAGGCTTGTGAAAACACAGCTGCTCCCCAGTTGATTGAGTTGGTCTGGGGTGCAGCCTGAGCTCTGTATTTCCAGAGTTCCCACATGCTGCTGCTGCTGCTGCTGCTCTGAGGATCACACTGTGAGAACCACAGATGATCTTCCAGGCTAAAGCAATCAGGGGCTCATTCTGCCCAAGACTCACCTCTCTGAGCTGTTCTCACACAAGTTCTGGCAAAGTCTATGCTGATGCACATTTTGTCTTGGCTTGTCTGTGGACGTGAGGCATACAGATTTGGACCGATCATGACCCGTGGCTTGTGACCTACTCTCACAGTGGCCTATGCCTAATCCATTTGTTCATTCATTCATTCATTCATTTTCAATAACGTAATAAACACCAACCAAAATAAAAGCTACGACCTTGAAAAGAACCTACATCTGACTTCCTGGAGCTCACCCCATCTATCCTACAGACCTCCCGACACGAGAGTTAACCGGTTAACTGTCTTCCTCTTGCTTTTGTTTTTTAGAGTTTTATTAAATCTATAAACTGTAGTACATTTGTACAGTGGAATACGGAATAACAATCAAGAAAATAAACTCTACCAAGAAGCAGTAATATGGGTGAATCACAGCAATATAATATCAAGTGAGAAAAGTAAAGATTGCATACAGAGGATACCAGTTTATAACACACACACACACACACACACACACACACACACTTTTTAGCATGCCTTAAAATGGACGTCCATTTTTAAATCTGCCTTTTTCCCTCACCACTGAAAATACATGTTTACTGGGGAAGAGTCAGTAAGTAAAGAATAGTACCCGGTTAGTTTGAACAGACAAGATACGATCCCCCTGTATCCTTCTGGGTTCCCTAAAGCTCATCTTCCCATCCCCCACCTGCGTCCTTCTGCTTCCAGAAAACAGTTCTGAGACCGAGAGCCCTGATAGAATTCACACAAGAGGAAATAAAGTAGTAAACAAACACATGGGGGAAATGTTAGTTTTGCTCATAATCTGAGAAATGCAAATTAAAGCATTTGGGGGAGCTATCATTTTATGACTACGGATCGAGCAAAGGTGGAAAAAAACAGAACAGCAGTGAATGCCTGGGGTATTACAATGCAGACAATGCTAGCGGCAGTAGAAAGGGGGAAAATAATTTCACACAGCTGTGTGGCAAGCTGTAGCCGTGAAACCCTTTGGATGTCTCACTCGGCGGAATTTATTTTGAACAAGTAATTCAAGAAAGAAACAACCTTGGTGGTCCCCAGCAATGCAGTAATTCAGAAGACCACAGCAGAGCACCACGACAACACATACGTATGCAGCAGGGACGTACTTCAGGATTGCAGAGAAAATATATGTATGATATTTAATACTTGAGACAAATGGAACGGCAGGCGCGCCCTATGCTGAACGTCACATGTGCAGGGGCTACAGGGAAGGTACAAACGTGAGCGCAGCTGTTTCACGTGGAGGCGGTAGGGGCGTTGTCTTCCTCCTTCCGGAGTTTCTGTGGTGCCTGCAGCAATTACGTTTTAGAGCTTGGGCGTCTCCTACCTTGAGAACTTTCACAGCTTTCCTCGTCGCTGTTGTCTTGACAGTTATTCTGCCCGTCGCAAATGAAGCTCTTGTCGATGCACAGGCCGTTCTTGCAGTGGTAGCGGGCGGTGGAGCAAAGCAGAGGGTTTGCTGCTGTGAAGGGAAAACAGGGTAGATCACCAGGGGGGCCAGCAAGTCCCTGTGGGAACCCCCAGAACCTTCTCCAGTCCGGAGTATATCCTGCTCAGCCAGCAGTGAGCTCATCTTCTAAGATGGCTGACTCAAAGCCTGTCCTAGAAGACCAGACAGCCAATGACCTGGACGAGACTCTCTGGCCCCATTCTGAAATCTCCTTCACCCAAGGCACTGTGCTGGTGCCCTATGACCATACCAACATGGCCAGTGGGCAATGCCTCACCCCATGTGGTCACCCCTAGGCAGGCCAGCAGCCTTTGAGGGCCCAGGGCCAACCCAAGTGTCCTGGGAAAGCAGAGAGTGGAATTGTTGGGGGCAAAAGAGATAGAGAGAAAAGCAAAGGCAGAAGGAGCACCCGAGTCATGCTGGGAATCTCTGTCACCAAGGGAGTGATGCCAGATCTGGTCCAAGAGCTACGCTGGATCCTTCCAGGTCCCTAACCATGTACCTGCATCTTAATGCCTCATGCATCTTTCGTGGCTCACCAAGTGAACTCAGTGGTCTCACTTCCTTCTCTGCAGTCAAAGAAGCCCACTGACCCACTTGGTCAGCCTGAGTGGCTCCCTTGGGAGGCTCCCTATTCCACATACTTTCCAGGGACCTGAAAAGAAATGACAGCTAGGGTTCCTCCTTCAAAGACAAGGGTGGCAACCACAAAACTACTTAGCAGCACATACGCAAATCTCCACAGAAAATCAGTATTTCTATAGCACAATTGACCTCGCTCCCTGTTCCTTGCAGTGCAGTGCAAACAAGGCTCTTTCAGGGCTCTATTTTTAATAAGTGAAGAGGCAAAGTAGAAATAACTAGTCCCAGCTCTGCCAGTCATCAGTTGTGTAATCTTGGGTGAATTACTTCACCTCTTGAGGCCCGGCTTCCTGACAGGACTGGCTGAATAATTTGCAGGGCCCAGTGCAAACTGGAAAATGTTTTGAAAACTATTCAAAAAGTATTTGAAAATTCAAGAAGGCAAGTGCAGGGCATAAGAGCAAGCGTGGCACCCTTCTGAGCTAAGCACGGGCCCGGGGACCGTGCCGGTCGCAGGCCCATCAAGCCCGTCCTGCTGCTCACAGAATTTGAGCTTCAACTGAGATGACATGTGAGAAAACATATGGTGCAGAGTCTGACACATACCGTGAGCACAGGGAATGTTAGACGTGCTCCCCCAGTTATGTCCGTCTCAGCCCCCCAGGGTGAGGCCCTCTCTGAAGGAGAAATACTGGTGATGATGAAGAGGGTTCATCCTGGATGCTGGGTGATGAAGTGAGCTCGCCCCCGAATCACAGGTTGTGGAAAGAGCACCGGAGCGGGACACCAGGCCCACACCGAAGATTGCTGTGGGATCAGGGAAAAGCCAGCTTCAGGGTCTCTCGGTGGTCCCCAGCGACAAGGTGGTGACTGTCATGTATCTTCTCCCTGTACGCTTCACTGAGCTATTGCTAAGATACAGAGATCACGGCTGCAAGGATGGTACATTTCACAGAGTCCCATAGACCTGAAGGACAGCAGAGTTATTTTTTTAACTATTCAACTCAGAAAGTTTGATTTGAAAGGTCAGAGGATGTAGAGGGATAAGGGCAGGCAGTGCTCTCAGTTGTGAAGGTGATGGACCAATGCAAAGTCAAACAAAAGTAGCCTGGCCTTGAAATGGGAGTTTTAATTATTTAAATTGCTGTGGGCCAGAGAATGGTTCAACTTCATCAAGCTGAAACCAAGGTCTGGCTCCAGCCAAAACCAAAACAGGGAAACCCCAAACCACAAATCACGTTTGGTTTCTGTCCCAGGCAGCCCTCTAAACCCTTCATATCCCATCACGGTGGCCTTCAGCTTCCATGGGACCTTGTGGGTCACATCTACACAGCCAAAGCGCCAGCTCACTCCAACGGAGAGCCTCTAATTGCTCCAAGATGGCGTGGTGGCAAGCTTCCAGAACACCCTAGTGGGTAAGGTGGTGCTAGATCAACCTTGCTGAACCTGGTGACAACTACTTACTTTCTTCCGTCTTAAACTCTTACAGACTCAGACACTGCAAACTTTTCCCAGGAACACAAGTCATTTATGTACGAGTGTGAATGTGCATATGTGCAGACATACCTATCACATACATGTGTGTATATATGTATGTATTTGCATACACAGATCACTCATATCTTCAAGATGAACAAAGACTGACTATATCTTAAGACACAGCTCTGGTTAAGAATCCAGACTGACTGAAAACCAAGTCACTGACGGGTTTTAATGCACATAACCGAAAAGACTAGTAGCCAGAATATATAAAGAATTCTCATAACGCAAAAGGGAAAAAGAAAAACAGCTCAATAGGAAAATGGGCAAAGGTCATTATCAGGCAATCCCCGTAATGGCAAATGGTCAATAACAACTTGAAAAAATGTTGACTGTTACTGGTAATGAAGCCCCACTTGGACTCCATGAGACTTGCCAAACTTAAGGTCTTAAAATCCCAGGTGGCTGGCAAGGATGTGGAGGAAGAGGAAGTCTCACAGACTACCAGTGGGAGTGCCAATTGGTAGATCCACCTGGGAGACCAATTCAGTAACATCTGGTCAAGTTTAAGATGCACGTGCCCTCCAACCCAGTAATTTCACTTCCGGCTACACACTCTAGGGAGAATCCCAAACAAACAAAAATGTTTATTTATTGAAGTACTGCTTGTAATATTAAAAATAATTAGAAATGACCCCAATGTTCACCCATAGGAGAAGAGGTACAATGTGTACATTGTTACAACAGAATTCTACGGTAGGGGTTGGCTAACTTTTTCTGTAAAGGACTAGACAGTAAATATTTCAGGCTGTGCTAACCATTCCGTCTATGCCTCTGTCATAACTATTCCACTTAGCCACTTAAGTGCAAAACAGCCATAGAAAATTCATAAACAAAGGACATGGCTGGGTCCAATAAAACTTTATTTACAAAAACAGGAAGTAGGCCACATTTGGTCCAGAAGCCATAGTTTAGCAACCCTTGCTCAACAGCAGTGAAAAGTGAGTGAACCAGAGTCAAGATGAATAAATTTCACAAATATAATAGTGAGGAGGGAAAAAAGAAAGTTACAGAAGAACATGGACAGTGTTGTGCCACTTGCATGAAGTTACCTATGCAAAAGAATGCTACTTATTATTCATGGATACAAAAATATTAACCGAAAGAATAAAAACTTGCATTGGAACAAAGATGCTAAGTCCAAAACAGTGGCTGCCTCTGGAGAGAAGCAAGCTCCAAGAGGGGTACACTGCAGACTTCTGACATTTGGCACAGCTTATTATTTTTAAAAATCTGAAGCAATTCAGGCAACATGATAATATGATTTTTAATTGCGTTATCATTGACATACAGCATTATATTAGTTTCAGGTCTACAACATAATGATTGGCTATTTGTACATATTACGAAATGATCGTCTCCAGAAGTCCAGTGAACATCCACCAGCACACATTGCTACAAAATTCATTTTGTGATGAGAACTTTTAAGGTGTACTCGGGAACTTGCAAATATGCAACACGGTATGATTAACTTTAGTTAATAGGTATAATATTGTCCTAATGTAAGTACTTACAGTATTAGTAACTATAGTCAGTATCGTTATAACGGTAGGTAACACGAGTTTTCAAACAGGGTGCTGGGAACCCAGGGGTGTATTTCATTTTACTTTTCTTTGTCAGTACGTATGAAAGACCTCACCCCAAAACGTTTAAGAGTCTAGTCTGGCAGCAGTGGTCAGTGATCACCTACTTTCCTTTTCCTTTATTTGTCCCCACCCACCCCCCCGCCCCAAATTCTCTCTGGACCACAAACGCCCGTTCCTGGTACCTTTCACCCTCAGGTGCCCGCGGCTCCTAGGACACAGGCACACACTGGTAATCGACCACACCGGGGATTCTTCCTGGTCAGCAGCGCCTCGTAAAACCCTGTGTCCCCGTCCCCACCCGCAAGGCAGGGCAGACAGAGCCCGCGACGCTGGAGGAACACTCCCCAGAGCCAGCAGGCAAGCCAGGAAAGAAGGGCCTTGGAACCATCAAAACACACACGGCCACGTCCCTGCCCTTCAAGTCCGGGAGCTTCCTCCGGGACCGGCCCTCCAGCCTCCGCCCTCCTTCAGGGCCTATTGATTCTCTGTTTGTGTTCTGGTTCCCAAGGACACAGCAAATGAGAAGGGCCAGGGGATGTGGCTTGCCACCTTGCAGACGAACCGCCAGTGAGCCATAAATGCTGACAACTATGGAGGAAACAAGAAACACTATGAAAAGCCACCTTAAGAATTCCACAAGCAGAGCTGCCTAAGATGGTTTCAAAAGAAACCAGAAAGTCCTCAAAGAGCGATCGTGCCTAAGAATGGCCCTGTGCTGTCACCAACTAAGGTAAACACCGGGTAAAACAAGATGCAACACATCTCAGAGACATCTCTGTCAACAACGGTCCTCAAAGGCATAAACGCTCACGATTAGGCAGACTCACTTAACTCGAGTAGAAATCTTCCCCGAAGTCCCCAGACAGCTCAAGGGTCACTGTGTGTCTTCCAGGACCTCTGCAGCCGTTTATCAGGCTCAGACAAATTTCAGGGCAAGTGTACGTGGGACTGTGGTGGATCAACGCTACAGGCTCTGGGCAGGCAGGGGTCAAGCTCAGGGGTTCCTGTGGTCCCAGGGAACCTCACCCAGGACCCTGAAACGGTAACGCTCAACAGACTGCTCATAAACTGACCAGGAAAAACTGTGAACTTCAGGATGTTAAGTGTCCGAATCTTCTAGCAACACGGAATGTGCTCCAAGTGTATGTTTTCTTTGTCCTTGCTAGGGTTTACCAGTCACTGAAAAATGCATTACTTCACTAGGTGAACTAGGGAAAGGAACATTGTATTTTATAGCGTTTATTTCAATAGGACGGAGAAAATTATCTGCATCGTAAACTTCAAAAACTCAACTGCGGACCCCAAAGCGCCCGTTATTATCCCCAACCAGGGTCGGAGGATCTGTTTCCCAGCCCACATACTCAGCAACGAGAACTTGTCTCTCTCCACCAGAGGGAGGTAAGAATGAGTTAAGGTTAAGTTGAGCTCAGTGGTTAATTAAACTGGCGGCATTTACTTCAACCACATCTGAAGGAAAGGACCAAGGGCCCACTGCGGTCAACTGACCGGCCTCAAGGCAGGAAATGAAGCAATCTGTCTCCAGCAGGACACGGGGAAGGTCGCCTTTGATCCACTTGAAATCTGTGAAGTCAGCCTCTCCTCCACCTCAAAGGGTTCCTGACAAAATCCATCAATGAGAAAATGCTTGTCACCAGCCCCCACGTTTGCCATCTGCTCCCCATCCCACAGTGGTTACTGCTGACTTCCTCAGCAGGGATCTGGGCCTCACGGGGACCTGGTCTTCCCAGCTCCATTTCCCCAGAAACCAGGCAACTGGGGGAAATGGAGCTGCCCCAAGATGTCCGTTGCTCCAGGACAGACGACGCCTGGCCCCAAGTCTCTTTGCAAATATCCCATCCCATTAACAAGCACTGTTCCCTTCGTGGCCTGGAAAATGCTGGAAGCCCCCACCTTCAAAGGAGAGGAGGCGGCCTGTCAGCGGCCAGCTGCAAGTTCCTGCCTTCTCAGAGTCCACTCAACAAGGCCTCTCTGCAGCCCGGGGCCCACTGAGACGAGAGTATAACCCACACGCAGCACACATGTGGCTCTCCCACTGAATGCAGCAAACAAACAAACAAACCTGAATACTTGTGTTTATTTTTAGATTCTAAAAAGTAAACTGGAGCAAGCCAATTGGGAAGACCAAAATTCCAACTATCACTGAACAGGTAGTAAGTTTACGTTTTCCCCCATCTCAGAGCCCCAGGAAACTAGAAAGTATCTGAGAGACAAGGAGAGAGAGGAGCTTGGGAAAGCAACTCCATAAAGTGATTTATGAATTCCTAGGCTGATCTCCAAGTTATGCATGCACAGATCTGGTCCCAGTCTGCACACCAAAGACACTGAGAACTGAACTCAGACCGCTGCCCAGGTACCAGGCTGACCAGTGGGAGGTGTGCAGGCAGGGCAGATCCAAGCACACTGCAAAAATAGTTGCCTTCTCTGTAGGATTTAAATAAAAACCAGAATGTCAGACACGGTGATCAAAATATTCAGAATATAGGGGAGTTCCCTGATGGTGTAGTGGCTTGAGGCTTCGGCGCTGGCGCTGTCGGCGCTGCGGCCTGGGTTCGATTCCCAGTCAGGGAGCTACCCACATACCAAAAAGAAAAAAAAAAAAAATTTCAGAATATAATCCAAAATGACTCACCATGTGTAAAATTAGGAAACTTTCTATTCTCATCACAAAAAATCAACAGACACCAACATAATATTTGCTATTATACAAATACTCTAATAAGCAATCACAAACACTCTTAAAACAACTTGGAACTAGAAAGTCTTAGTGAAAAGCAGATGACGTGAAGAACCAAAAGGAAATTTTAGAACGGAAGCATATAGTAAGCGAACAATAAAGGACGGCACTGTATGGGTTTGAGAGCAGACTGGAGAGCACAGAGGAAAGAGTAAGCCTGACGAAAGACAAGTAGAAACGATCCAATCTGAACGATAAAAAGGAAAAAAAGATTGATTAAAAACTGAACAGAGTCTCAGGAACTGTGGGACAATCACCAAAGATCTAAGTTATCAGAAGAGGAATAAAAGTGAAGTACTTAAAAAATATTTGAAAAAATAATAGCTGGCACTGTGCTAAGGATGGCAAAAAACAAAAACCTACAAATTCAAACAGAATCCTAAAGAGGATAAACTCAAAGAAATGCTCAGACCCAAATACATTACAATCTAACTGCTGAAAATGAAAGACAAAAAAAAAAAAAAAAAAAAAAAAATCTTCAAAGCAGACAGAGAAAAGGGATGTATTCTCGGTGGGGAACGATTTGAATGGCTGCAAATCTCTCATTGGACACCAGCAGCCGGGGGAAGCGGCGCCACGTTTCAAAGAAAAGAACCGTCAACCCAGAATTCTTTACGCGGTAAAAATACCCTTCAGGAATGAAGGTGAAATGAAGACGTTCTCAGAGGAAGGAAAGCTCCGAGAATGTGCTGCCAGCAGCCCTGCTTTAAAAGAATTGCTTACAGGAAGTTCTTCAGACAGATGGGAAGTGATACCACAGAGACTTGGAAGGAGGGTCAGGAATGACGGAAGAGCAACCAAAATAGTAAATATCTGGGTAAACAGAGTAGGCTATTCTTCTCCTCTGGAGGTCTTTAAAATATCTTTGAACATTTAAAGGAAAAATTAAAACACTGCCTTATTGGAGTTTGTAAATGTACGCAGATGTCCTAAGACAACTGTAACAGGGTTTCAGGAGTTTTCCTCCTGATTCATCCACTTTAAAACTCTCCATCAAATTTTCATCTAATGATTTTAGCAGCCAATGACGATCCATTTCTTAATTCGGGGGTTACAAAACAGAGATCCTCTCACCTGTCATTCTTCCGGTGTAGCTGAATGAGGGGTTACAAAGTCTAATTCTCTGATTCTTCTATTATAGTTGGTACTCTTCACTAAGAAAGAACTTTCCTAAGTCAGGTATTTAATTACTCAGAAGCACCATTCATACAGGAGAGGACGCAGAAGGGCGTGACTCTTTCATTTACCACTTTTCAAAACCAGTGAGCCAGAACCACTCTATTTAAATGGCACGCACATATGCCAGAGGAAAATGCTGGCTCCATTTGGAATGGATATGCAGTAGACTCTCGGTTCACTGGCACCCATGGGGCCCGGCAGATGCCAGCTGAAGTAGACTCTCCATTGAATTATTTTGCCAGTTGCTTGAGAGTGCCAGTTGCTTGAGTTTCAGTTAACTGAGAGTCTATTGTAATATACTCACCTAGACAATTAAAGACCAATATACAAACATTTAAATCACACAGGGTCTTTAATTAATGGCAGGGAGTATGTGGGATGACACAATCATTTAAAATGTATTATACATACTATAATGTAACACACTTGGCTTTTTATTGCGATTGGATTACTCTCTAGCATATACGTATGAATATATATAAAACATTCCCTCAGATTATAAGATCCCCATGGACAATAGAAGCAGAGATCAAGATACACACTAGATGAAATATAAAAGCATGTCCTTGGGCATCCTAAACTAAAGGCAGCATCTGAGTAATTATGGTCTTCTCTTTAACTACTCACAGGTTTAAGTCACTAATAGTTTTAAAATCGATACCTCTGTGCCAGCCTAAGTCCTTTTTAGATATTATCTCATCTAACTCTCACATCAACCCCAGGAAGCAGGCCCTCAGCGTTGCATTTAGACACAAGGAAATGACCGTGTGATGAGGTCATGCCGTGTGCCCGTCTCTTGCTTGATTAGGGTACACCCAAACGTGCGGCTCGGCGCGCCAGGTCCAGAATCACGCTGCTCGGTCAGGCGCCGACCACGTGAGCGTTATGCAGCTTCCGGGCGAAGGTGGGCTCCAGCCACTCTACTGACCATGCAACAACCCTGAAGCTGTGCTGTATTTCTACCATTTGAGACACAGACAATGAAAGAAGGTAATGGGAGAAGGCACGTGAAAGAATTATAAACTCCTTGTGTCCCTGAGGGGAAGGTTTGGCGATGATGGTTCCCTAAAAAGACATAAATAACACAGGAGACAGCCACCCTCTCCTTCAGGGACTTAAGATAGAAGTGACAGGATAAGGGAAAAATCAATTTATCAGAACAGCTGCTGAAGTCATTAAAACTTACATTTTGGAAAAAAACTGATCACATGAGAAAATGGCCACATTAAAGAGGACATCTTAATTAAGCACATTAGAGAGGAGAGGGAGAGAGGGGGAGAGAGGGAGAGAGGGAGAGAGGGGGAGAGGGGGAGAGAGGGGGAGAGAGAGAGAACTGGCACAAAAATAGCCCAAGTATTCAGTGTTTCATTCTGGGCAGTTTTGTTTCCCTCTGTACTTTTCTGTATTTTGCAAGTTCTTCATAATGATCAGAAGAAAAAATGTTACCAAAACATGTTGGCATAGAAAATAAACGTGTAAACGCGTCCAGAGCCCACTACAGTTACAAAGCATCTCGCAGTCTAAATACTTAAAGGGAAAGGAGGAAGAAACAGTGGGCAGTGACAGAGCGACCAGCAGCAGGTACAAAGCCACTTGCTAGGAGAGATGGAACAGTACGAAAGGCGGGGAAGGGACACCTGCAGGTCACTGAGCTGCTGTGTGGGACGTGACTGTGGACACAGAGATGCTGACAAGGAAGGGACTGCATGCATCCAGGCCAAGGAGTAGCAACGTTCAATAGCAAGACTGCGAAGAGGCAGGCTGGGGCCGAGGGGACGAGGCTGTGTGCGTGCGTGGGTCTGTGGTGACGCCCTGGAATACTGCACAGCCAGTAAAAGGAGTCGGGGTGGTCACAAGTCAAAAACCCTTCGTTTCTCATACTATGTGGATGTTTTCTTTTTCCCCAAAATATATTCTTATAGAATGTATATAGATAATATAGAAACATCTTTTTCTTTAAGGAATTCAAAGAAGGAAAGCGAGCACATCCGTCAGCCTGGGCACTGAGTGGGAGAGCCAATCAGGGGAGCGTCTGCGTGAGCCCAGAACGGGCTCTGCTGCCAGGAGCTGTGTGGCACGGATGTGCTCACTCACCTCCCTACACTGCAGATCCTTCACCTTTTAACAGAGACAATACACTGCATTTGCAGCGCCACTGTCAGAACTGAAAACAAGTGCACC
>PVJL010010858.1:32030-46661 GCA_004026885.1 Lyroderma lyra
GCTTCAGGGGGAGGCCTGAGTCTTCGGGGAGAAGCCTGAGCCTTCGGGGAGAGGCCTGAGGCTTCAGGGGGAGGCCTGAGGCTTCGGGGGGAGGCCTGAGCCTTCGGGGAGAGGCCTGAGGCTTCAGGGGGAGGCCTGAGTCTTCGGCGGGAGGCCTGAGGCTTCGGGGGGAGGCCTGAGGCTTCGGCGGGAGGCCTGAGGCTTCGGGGGGAGGCCTGAGGCTTCGGCGGGAGGTGGTGGGAATGAGCAAGGGGTCGCCGTGTGCGAGCCCCCAGCACTTACTGCAGTTCTCTTCGTCGCTGCCGTCGGGACAGTCCTCAAACCCATTGCACCGGAAGCGGCCGATGATGCAGTGGATCCCGCTGGCGCACGGGAAGAACGTGGGGCCACATTTCGATTTAGCCTTGGCTGCAGGAGGAAACACAGGACAAACAGCAAGATATCAGGAGGTCAAGGTTTCCGACGGCGGCATACCCATCCCGCTGACTCCAAGTGTGCAAATGAGTCCTCTCACATCTACCTTGAAGTCCCCAAAGTTTCTTCCCACCACCCCACCCCCACCCCCATCTCCAATACCCAGCCTGAATGGACGCTCATCCTCTAGGAAGGGAGTAGCTAATCCCACGGCTTCAAAAGTCCCAAAGAGGCCAACACAACCCCCCTACTGGCAGGGTTCAGTCGAAATGTGCTGAACAAGGAAGGACTGATGGGAGAGGAGATGGCTGATGGATGGAGCTTGCTCTCAAGGTGCTAATGAGCCATTCGAAATTCGTTCCCCGGCTGTCAAAGTAATTGCTTCCATTTAGTGCATGCTTACAACCCTCGGTGGTGAGGCCGGCACTTCACGTGGACCGTGTGTTTTAATCCACCCAGCGAGCTCCCAGTGGGACCGTGTGTAACAGGCCTGACCGCTGCCCTCAGAAAGGCTGGCTGGCAAGGTTGGCCCTCCCTTGGCTCGCCACCTGGGAACTTGGATTTTGGAACGGGTCTCACCCTTCTCTCCTAAGAATGGCTCATGGTGCCCCAACTACTTACGCCAATGGGGTAGTTTATGCTGAACATCTGCTTTTCTTCTGGAAGTCTCGGGGTTTGGTGCATGCCAGGTACCTGGGTGGCCAGTACCCAGTAAAAACCTTGGGCACCGAGTCTCTATCGAGCCCCCCAGTAGAAAACACTGCACACGTGTTGTTGCAGCTTGTTGCTGGGGGAAGAGTGCATCCTGCATGAGTGCAATGGGAAAGGATTCTTGGAGGTTTGAACTTGGTCTCCTCTGGACTTTACTCCATTCACTATTTCCCTTTGCTGGTTTTGCTTCGTGTACTCTCACTGCAATAAATCATAGCCGTGAGCACAACTAGATATGAGTTCTATGAATCCTCCTAGCAAATGAGTGGACCTGGGGACAGTCTTGGGGACCCCGGCAAAGAAGGGTACAGTTCTCATTCCCATTTCGTTGATGTGCTCTGAGCAGTGGGATGACTTGCCCACGGTCACGCCACTAGAAAATGTGGCACTGAGACTCCAGAAGCCAAGCTCTCAACCTTCTCAGGCGGGTTGCCTCTCTGCCAAAGGCTGTCACTTCTCGCAACAGAAGCCAGAATCCTGCTCAAAGGAATTCTTCTGCTCTTGTAGTACAAACTGTTTTAACAGAAAGTGCTGTAACTCGGGCTTGATTGAGTGTTCTGCTAACCCAGTAGCCCTACGGGGTAATGTACGTTCCCGTTACAGGTGCTGGCTACTCTGGCTGGCGATTAATGATCAGATCTATTACTGTATCCCAGGGAGCAGATCCCACCTAGAATCTCTCTTGTCTCCTGTCTTAGAGACAGGACTCATGGTCCTCAAAGAGGAAGGGCCATTTCTTTGCAACAATCAGGCAGTAAATTACCTTCATGTTCCTGCCACCAGCAACATGCCAACTTCGGCAGCAGTTGATCCACAATCAAGAGGGTTGTAAGGCTTGGGACATGCCTGGATTTTAAAAACACACACGGCTTTCTTTCATCCTGGAAGTCATCTAACAGTGCGGGTTTGCCCTTCACAAAGCACCAACTTGGGAGAGAGTATCTGGGTTCAAACCGTGGCTCTATTTGTAATGACCTTGGGCAAGTTTCTAAGTATTACTGAGCCTCCGTTTCCTCATCAGTAAACTGGAGCTAACATCTACCTCACAGGGCTCTAGGAAGGATTCAGTGTGATAATCTACATAAAATGCCTGGCACAGAGCATGGCATACAGTAGGTGCTCACTTAACGGTAATATGCTGTTATCGTCATCATCACCACTATGCTTATGGAATTCTAAAGTTGATCCTTGAGCTGCTAAATTATTTTTCTGATTACCAAAGTCTTAAAAAGCGCATTATGAAAGATCTCTATGAACTGATAGGACACTTTCTCCAGGCTATACTGTTAAGTGAAAAAAGCTAAGTACAAAAGAGTAGGTATAGTACTTTTACCCTCCATATAGCAAGAGAAGGGGATAAATGAAAGCAGACATGTATTGGCTCATCTGTACAAAGGAAAAATAAACAGGAAGGATAAACCAGAAACTAAAGACATTTGGTTACTTCCAGGAAAGGGATGGAAAGCATGAGGACATGGGAAAGGAATGAGGTAGCAGGATGAGCAGGCTGCACACTTCTCTGAGTCTATTTGGATATCTCGAACTCTTAGAGCCACAACAATATTTCACATCCCCCAAAAGTAAACAACTAAAATCAACAGTGCATGTGTGTGTGTGTGTGTGTGTGTGTAGACTCAACATGCAACATAAACAGCAACAAATGAACATAACTATATTACAGATGAATAACAACGCCACATGGAAAGGAGTGGCGAAGACAAGAAGTAGCCTACGCGACCCACGAAACCATTATGTTGACTGGATTCTACAAGCTAAAGAAAAACAGAATTGTACACAAGCTCAGTACTCCAGTTACATCTGTCTGGCACAGGGGTGTGGATAAATGATCCTGAAACTACCTTTTGTGTGTTCTAAGGTTGAACAAATAAATAAATATATTATAGACAGTAAGAACAAGGTTTCTCACCATCAGAAGAAGTTATACTGAGGAAGGTGGGAAGGCTAACCCTGAGACTTTGGACTGGATTTGAAGTCATCAGTATGAACTCAAGGCTTGGAGAGATGGATGGATGGATGGATGGATGGATGGAGAGATAGCTAGATAGGCAGATAGATAGGAGACGATAGACAGAAAGGAGAGGTGGGGAGAAAGATTGAGATTGAGACCGATTTGTGTGTGTGTAGAGGTTAGTATGCATACATGTATTTCCTAGCTTCATCTGCTAAGAAAGACCGGAAGTAATCAATACACTCCAATAGCAATGAACACACCCAGCATCCAGATCTTACTTCTAACCATCATTATCCAATAAAGGGAAGCAGGACTCCTGGTTGATTAATGGTTGATTCCAGAGGGAAAATACAAGATGAACCTGGGGTACTTTGTGTTGGCAGAAAGTAAAGAAGTGCTCAAAATAGGATGGAGGCAACTCAAAAGGGCACAGGAGTCAATGAAGGAGCTCCTAATGGCCAAAGCTAGAACAATTTGAGCAAAACAATAAAAATAATATTGGATGGTAACCCAGAGAATAAAATAAATACATATGAGTGCACACTGATACCACATAATTGTTGAATAAATAAGAAAATGAGGGACAAGGGAAATTTCTTCCTTATAGAAGAATTCTAATTAATAAACATAGAAGGGATCTGGGCAATAGAAAGTCACCATTAAGCAAACATCATGGTAATAACTGTCCCAAGTAAGATCCAGTGATGGATGCTCACGCTAAGAGAATCAGCCAGAACCTGCTCTGGTCGGTCCTCAGGGATCAGGGGGAAAGGCTGTCCGTAAGCTTTCTGGCATCTGAGTTGTGAACGTTTCCTCGTCAACCTCACCACGTCCCTCCTCCATTCAGAACGGCACTGCCCTCCTGTCACCTTAAACGCCTGAAGCCCTCAGGATAGCGGTGTGCAGCTCCAGGAGATCGCTGCAGTGTCATGCCTGCCAGTCCTCACGTGCTGGCCTCCAGGCTCGTCCTCCAACCCGAGACACAGCCCCACCTCGCGGCTTTGCCCTGCCCGCTCCCTCGGCCTGCAATGCCTTTCTTCAGGGGTCAGAGCGGTCCACTCCCTTTCCGTAGGTCTCTTTAACCATTGTGCTGTCAGTAGTAGAAACCCCACCTCCCTCCCTCAGTCACTCTAGCCCTTACCCTGCTGTTCCTTCTTTCCCTTCATAGCTGAGATGTCATGGCTTTGTGTTGTGCTGTCTGACAGATGAACATATACTCACATAAATACCGTTAGTCATCACTTCTTAAGTTTTTATTTATATTTTTAAGATCTTTATTAAATATAACTAACATACAATATTATACCTTTTATTAGTTTCAGGTGTACACCATAGTTATGCAACATTTACGGAATATCAAAGGAAGTGATCACCATGGGAAGTCCAGCAACCATCTGACACCGTACCACGCTGTCACAGTATCACTGACTATATTCCCTGGGCTGCACATTACACCCCCATGACTGACTTGTTTTATACCTGGGAATTTGAACCTCTTTTTCCCCTTCACATTTTCTCCCCTTTTAGAATTTTTCAATTACAGGTGACGTTCAATAATATTTTATATTAATTTCAGGTGTACAGCGTCGTGGTTAGGCATTTATATAACTGGAGACGTGATCCCCCTGGCTAGTCTAGTACTATGCTTTACTTTACATCCCCATGACTATTTTATAACTATTAATTTGTACTTCTTAATCCCTTCACTTTTCCACCCCGCCCCTCAATCCTCCCCATCTATGACCTTGATAAATCTAGTACCCATCAGACACTACAATATTAGGGACTATATTCCTTACGCTACTACACCCCATGACTACTGCGTAACAACCAATTTGTACTTCTTAATCTCTTCTCCCTTTTCACCCATCCCTAAACCCCCTCCCATCTGGCAACCATCCAAACGTTCTCAGTATCTATGAGTTTGTTTCTGTATTTTGTTTTTTAGATTCCACTTAAAAGTGAAATCATGACATCTGTCTTTCTCTGTCTGACATACAACACTCAGCACAATACCCCCCACCTCCATCCATGTTGTCGGAGATGGCAAGATTTCATTCTTTTTTATGGTTGAGTAATATTCTGTGATATATATGTACCACCGCCTCCTTATCCACTCTTCAGGGACACCCAGGTTGCCTTCGTATATTGGCTACTGTAAATAATGCTGCAGTGAACATATGGATGCACAAGTCCCCTGAAGGTAGCATTTTGTTTCTTCACATAAACACCCACCAGTGGGATTACTGGGTCCTTCTTTGTCTCTTGTTACAGCCTGTTTTAAAGTCTGTTTTGTCTGGTATAAGTATAGCTACCCCAGCTTTTGTTTTCCCCCATTTTCACAAAGTATCTTTTTCTATCCCTTTACTTTCCAGTCTGTGTGCCTTTTGACATGAAGTCTCTTGTAGGCAGCCTATGTAAGGGGCTTGTTTTCCTATCCATTCTGCAACCCTATGTCTTTTGATTGGAGCATTTAATCCATTTATATTAGAAGTAGTTGTGGAGAGATATGTAGTTATTGCCATTTTATTATTCATATCTTTTAATTTTTTTTTTCCTTTTCATCTTAAAGAAGTCCCTCTAAGATTGCTTATAATACTAGTTTGGTGGCGATGAACTTCTTAACTTTTTCTTGTCTGAGAAACTCTTTATCTATCCTTTGATTTTAAAAGATAGCTTTGCTAGGTAGAGTAATCTTGGTTGCAGGTTCTTGCTTTTTACTGCTTTCAACATTTCATGCCAATTCCTTTTGGCCTGCAAAGCTTCTGTTGAGAAATGAGCTGACAGTTTTATGGGAGCCCCTTTATAGGTAGCTAACTGCTTTTCTCTCGCTGCTTTTAAGATTCTCATTTTCTTTAACCATTGACATTTTAATTATAATGTGTCTTGGTGTGGGCCTCCTTGGATTCATCTTGTTTGGGACTCTCTGTGCTTCCTGGGATTGAATATCCATTTTCTTCTCCAGGTTAGGCAAGTTTTTCATCATTATTTCTTGAAATAGGTTTTCAATTTCTTGCTTTTTCTCTTCTCCTTCTCGTAGCCCTAGGACGTGAAGGTTGGTACACTTGGTGTTGTTCCTGAGGCCCCCTAAACTATTTTCATTTTTTTGGATTCTTTTTCTCTTTCTGCTGTTCTGATTGGGTGTTTTCTGCTACCTTATCTTTCAAATCACTGACTCTTATCATCTGCTTCATCTAATCTACAGTTGATTCCCTCTAATGTATTCTTCATTTCAGTTACTGTATTCTTGATTTCTGACTGGTCTTTTATGTTTTCTTGCTCCATCTTTATGTTTCCTATCTCTTTGTTAAAGTTCTCCCTGAGATCACTGAGCACCCTCTTAACTAGTGTTCCTGAAACTGCATCTGGTAGATTGCTTGTCTCCATTTTGTTTAGTTCTTTTTCTGGAACTTTGCTCTCTTCTTTTATTTGGGACATATTTCTTTGTCTTCCCATATGGCTGCCTCACTGTGTTTTTTCTATGTATGAGGTAGGGCTGCTATATCTCCTGGTCTTAGTAGAATTGCCTTGTGTAGTAGGTGTCCTGTTGGGCCCAGTGGTGCCGTCCCTGTGGTCACCAGAGCCAGGTGCTCCAGGTATGTCCCTTGTGTGTGGCCTCCTGTTGTAGTTGAGGTTTGATGGCTGTTTGCATGTTAATAGGAAGATTAAACGTTAGGCTGGCTGGTTTTGAGGACTGGCCAAGATTACAGTGGAGAAGCTATAGTGGAGAGGATGACTCTACAGAGCAGGGCTCACTTTAGCAAGGTTCTGGTGCCCGCCCAATCTGCCCTTTGGGTATGTCGTCCTTGGAGTCGGCCAGGTGATGCTCCAGCTAGGTCCAAAGCTGGTCACTGGGCATGCCAGCCCCAGGGCCTCCTGGGAGAGGGCCCACTGCAGGCCAAGTTCAGCTGCAGCCTGTGCCCTGCCCGGGGCCACCTGGAATGAGCCACAAAGCAATCTGCAGAGAGCTGCCACTTGTGCTGGGTTTGGCAGTGTGAGAGGCCAAGCTGCGAACCGAGTCTGGCTGTGGCTACTGCCCGGCTTAGGGCTGCTCAGCCAGAGGTACGTGACACTCCAAGGCCAGGTGCTGTTTGGGTTTTGTGAATGTTTGAGGGAATTTAGCAAAGTCCACATCATGGGCCAAGACAGGCTGTTTATAGGAAAAGCCATTGGAAGCGGCTTGGGTGTGCCTGAAATTTGGGCGGGGTAAAGGCTCAATAAAGACACAATGGCTTCCAGTAGCTCCTCCATCAGGAAGAAAGTTGTCCCTGCAGCCCTCGCCCTGAAGCCAGACAACTCAGTTCCTCCCCGTACGTCCCTGGTGCCCAGCACTGGAGCTGAGAGTGAGTGAGTCTGTCCATCAGTAAGTCCATGCGCCTGGGACTACAGCCACCCTCGTCACAGTCAGCCACAATCTCTGCTGGGTTTCTCAGCCGGGTGTTACGGGGACATCTCTGCCCCACACTGAAACCCGGAGCTGGGGAACTTGCTCCTCCAGGGGAGAACTCCGCAGCCAAGACAGCCCTCCCAATTTTAATGGTCACACATGTGTGGGGGACCAGTCCTTTCCACATCTCTGCCCCTACCAGTCTCACGATAGCATCTTCTGCATGTCCTTAGTTAGACTTCAGGCAATTCTTAGCGATGGTTGTTCTGCAGTTAGTAGTAATTCTGATGTGGTCATGAGAGGCGATCGCTGCACTCACCGACTATGCCTCCTGGACCAGTCATTCATCGTTTTTGAAGGAGCCGCACTCTACAGTGCCTACATCAGGAGTCTAATAAACATTTGCTGAACATATAAAAGGAGAGAGTGGGAATGGGTAATAATAGCAGCATTTACTGAATGCTTAATATGGACTAAGTATTTGCACTCTATGTTTTAAAGACATCATTTCATTAACTCCTGAAAAAACCCGTTTTACAGTTAAGAAAACTGAGGTCTGGAAGTGAGGCTGCTTGACACTGCTCATAAAAAGAGTCCAGGCTCAAGCTTTGCTTTTCACTCCTGTGCCTTACTGCCTCCTTACGTATTTCTCAGGCCCAGTCCAACGCCAAAGGACTGGCCTTTATGAGACAAAGAAAAAGAGAGTGAGGACGTGAATAATTACAAATGAATTAGCGCCCATTCAGTTCGCCAGCTCTGTGGCCCTGCCCTTGCAGCCTCTTCAGGAATCACTCATGGGACTTCCGGTCTGGTCAGGGGTGCTCAGTTGCCATCCCTGTCAGAGGGATCCTGCCGCGTGATGATTTACATCTGCACCATCAGATGACAGTGAAGGCCACTGCCAGCAGGTCACAGGCGGCCAGCTGAGCACCTGGCAGAGGCTCAGAGGGAAGCCAGTCCCTGACAGCAGCTGTTGTCTGCTCCCAGCTTGCATGGCGCGCTGTGGGGCTCGGGGTGGTCCTGGACAAAGTCTGGATTGTCCCTCCTTGCCCTCATTTCCACAAGAGGGGGTTTTCAGCATGAACCTCAGCAGTCCCCGGCGGAAGGTGGAAGACTGACTCTTGTGTCTAAAGCAGCCCTGACAAAGGCAGACGGGGGTGACTCCAATCCACTGACGGCACACTTAAATGCACCACTTTGCAAGGCGTTGCTCCGTGAACTTTCCACAGCGGCTTTCACGAGCAAGACAGGCATCAGGGCGTCCTGGGGGTCGGTTTATTTCCTGATTTGAGTCCTCGCCGTCCTTAAAACCTGGCTGTCTCAGTTCTGCATTCCACAGATCAGTAAAATGGAAATTTTTAAATGTTTATGTTAGGTGAAAGTGGACAAAGGATTACTGTGGTTGCCAACTTTTTATTTTACTAGCAAGGACAGAGAGAAATGTGTAACAACCTCGACTCACCATGGTCCTAAATGAAAAGCTGCTTTAGCACCCAAAGTGCAGGAAGGATGCAGTCCTAGGACCAGTATTTGGGGACCATGTCAGAAGTAGAGGGGAACCAGGAGGTGCCGCAGTGTCACCAGGCAGTGACACGCTCAGAACCAAGACCTGACCTTTATATGCATAACATCTGGAGCACAGCAGGTAATCCACATAGGTCCATTCCACAACTAACTAACCCTCCCATTTCACAGATGAGAAAACTGAGGCCCCAGAAAGCAACCTGGGACTTACCCACAGTCACATAGGACCAGACTGCTCCAGAATCCAGTTCTCATGCCCCTGAGTCTAGATTCTTTCAACTACACTATGCTTTAGACAGGGGGCTGCAGGGCCACACCCTGCCAAACCCCACATCAGGGATCAGACACAGGCGAGATCCCCGAAAAAGGGCTCATGAGACTGAAAGCCCCTCTTCCCCATGGCCAGAACTTGCCGAGCCTTGGGCAGAACCATCGTCAGCAGGCATGCCTGTAGCTCCCAATTTGCCCAGGAAGGGCTCAGGAATGCCCACTGGTCCTGGGAAATGATAAATGCTGCAGTGTGGGCCTGTGGTCTGCTGCTGTCACCCAGACTCTCCTGACAGTGTAGTCCCACCAAAGGGTTGGGCAGGGGCTGCAATGCCAGAGCCTCTCCGTTCAGCCAGAACAGCCATGAATTCAGCTCATCGGACCTACAGCATCTCTGAGGCTGTGGCAACAGCTCCAGCCCTATCTCCAGCCATAGACCCCTATGCAGGGTCTCTCTTCCAGATCTCCAAGCAGCAGCTGTCACCTCTCCCTAGCACCCAGGGTAATCCAGGGTGGCCCTTTGGTTAACATGTTCCTGAAGCGTGGTCTCACAAACTACAGTGGAGACCCTGGGGTCCCGTTCAGACACAGCAGGTCTGGAGCTGAACCTGGGATTCCGCGTTCCTGACACGCTGGTTCCAAGCCCTCCACTAGCAAAGAACCACTGTCTCGTTCCATGCTCTGTCTCCCATGCTCAGCACAGTGTCTGACACTTAAGTTCCTCAATCATTACTCACTGAATTACTAAAGAGAAATCAGAGTAAGCCAGGTTAGACGTGCCCATGAAATACTGTGCTATTCTGAATCCTGCTTTTGTCACTTAACCATACATTGTGACATCTTTTCATGTAGATAACTACAGGCCCACACCATCATTTTTGGCGGCTAAGAATAACTGTACCCACAAGTCCCGTTACTGGTGGACAGTGTGGGTGTTTTCAGTGAACAGGGCACACCTAGATGCATACGCGTATACAATATTTTTCTCCCACTTGTATAAATACCTCTTTAAGGCAGAACCGCTGGATCAAAGGATATACATGTTTCACATTTTGGCATCCTTTTGATTATCGACTGCCTGCTCCCTGAGGAACTGGCGCTGGCTCCTGGCCACAGCTCCGGAGAAAGCCTCCAGCCCAGGACGGTCCTGGCTGGGCTGCTTCTGCCCCGCCGGCCAGCAGCGGTCTTCCTGGAAGCACACAGGCTGCGAGCGGCCCACGGTTCCTCCGTGCTTATGCTAAGTTGGGCCGTCACTGCTGCCAGTGCTCGCTGTCCTCCATCTATCTCTGCCTCGCTTCATTTTAACATCTGTGCGATCCGTTCCTTTGCAGAGCAGGGGACTTTCCCATCTAGTCAAGGAAACCATGACTCTTCTCTTTATCTTTTTAAATTTGCACCCGGTGCAGGCATCAATCTTGCTGGAACTGATGTCCTGGGGTTACACGAACCACGGGCTAATGCAGTGTCCCTCCTTCCCAGAGATGCTCCTTGAGCTGACTTTGCAAGGCTGCTGTTTCCCCTCCGTCTAAGGGCTCTGACAAAGGGCAGCTTCTCGCTCCAAGGACTGTCCCGTTTGCCAGTGTTTCTCCAGAATTTCCTGTCCCATATGGCAGTGTTTTATGAAGAAGGGGGTCAGCGACCCTCCTGCAGCAGAATCTCCAGGGATGCTTGTGAAAATGCAAATTCCTGCACCTCTCCCCAGGGGAAATCTGCCTTTTATGAGGTACACAGAGGATTCTGATGAACACAAACGTGTGAACACCCTACTCAGACAGATTCTGCCTGTGTCTTGTGCCCAGAGAGCAAATGACCTCATCAGTCCTTTCTTCCTGATGTGCACAGACCAACAGCCACTCCAAGAATTGTGGCTACAGGGCCAGTGTGGGGCCCCTCCTGACCCTTAACCCCTTAAACACTCACGTCCCAGCTGGTGTAGTCACCGTCGGAACAGTACCCACCCGCAAGGAAACCCCAGGCCTCATTATTATCGTGCCCCATTTCAACAGGTTCTCTCGTCTTCCATATTCATGTGCAAGATACAAAATAACTCTGGTTTACACACAAAAGCTGTGGGTTCATAGTCAAACAGCTGCTGCCCTAGCAAAAAGGCCCTTGCAGAACTTTAAAACTCTTAACCAAGTCTGTCCACTCTTTAAGGATTTACACTTTACCTGTGCACAAGACAAAATAGGGCTAAAGGAGCCCAAAGTGTTTTACTGCCTCCTCTTGGCTAGCAACAAACTATCCCCAAGCATCCTACTACCTGCGAGGCAGGGCGTCCGTTGTGTGGCGATGGCACAGCAGCCCCTACCTGACGGGAGGCCAGACCGGTAATGAGCCTCTGCATGCAGTGCCCTGGATGCCCTGGTGGGGGAGCTGGAAGACATGCAATCTCATCCTAGGGAAGAGGCTGAAGTCAGAAAAGGCTCCTCAGAGGGACGGGTGTCAGCTGAGACACTCCTCACACCCTTAAGGTGGAAGTCAATGTAACGTTTACGTAGTGTGAGCTCTTACTCGTTCAGTTATTCATTCCACTGACAAACTCTGTGTCATACCTGCAAAGCATGAGGACACCTAGGAGCTGGCTACGCCACAGGTGAGGGTTAGTGCTGGTGGGACCGTGGAGGGAAGGGTTCAAGAAGGGGAACAGCATGTGCAAAGGCCTGGTGGCAGGAACACGGCGGTAACGTAAGAACTGGAAGGGGGTCAGTATGTACTTGCTTCTCACATCAGACAAAGTACCGCTATCTTTTCTTTAATTAAAAATAATTAAAATCGCTGATTCCATAAGAAATGTGCTAAGAGCCAGCTGCGATTCATCTCATATTAAAGATGTGGGAAATAAAAGTGCTACACCCAAGTATAAATCAGGAAAAAATCAAATTATAACATTCACATAATGTGAATCAACATGCACACACTCACCCCCAAAGTGACTGCCCACATGCAGCCATCACCGGCTAAAATCTTCTCCAAAAGCAACAGATCTGAAACTGCTACTATTATATTCTCTCCCCTGGTACGTTTTGTAAAAAGTCAAACTGTGGTTTCTTTTAAAAGTCAAAAGCGACTCTATGGATGAGAGCAAGAAAGCAACAACAACAAAAAAAAGCCTTATAAACATAATGGACTTTTAAAAAAATAGTATGTCCAGACTCCCTAAGAAGTCTGGGAGGGAAAACAACAACCCAAAAAGAGGTTTTATTTCGGTCCCAACTAGACCACAAACAGCCAGTGAGCCCACTCCACACCTGGAATCCAAGCCTTTATAAATTCATTATCGCCCGACAGAAAAAGCCCTTTGCTGGTCCTAGCAGTTCAACACCACGTGGCTACTGGAGGGACACCCAGTTTATTGACCGAGTATCTATTTCTTCCTAAAATGCCACGTTGGCTGTTTCAGACACACACTAGAGAGATGGGGGAGAGCAAAAGACCACAGCTACCTGGACTGTAAATATGGAAAGAAGATACCCAGTTGAAAAGCTTTTCCAAAAGGTTCTCAGACAGAAAATTCTTTCTAAACATCTCCTCTTTTATAACTAGAATGAGAGGTCAATAGCCTTGGAGCTGAGAGGTCAGAAGGGCTTAGGGTTCAGAAGCATCTGGGTTTCTATCCCAGTTCTGCCACCTTGTAGCTGAGACTTTAGACAAGTCACTGGTCCTCAGTGTCCCCTCCAAAAGGAGCATAAAGATAGCACAGATCTCACCAGTGGTTGGAAAACAGTATGAGCTTTTGCATGTAGAGTCAACAGCATAATGCTTGATTATCTAGCAGGGATCCCATATAAGCCTCTCCTCCCTAACACGGTCCATGGTTCCACAACCTGCTTTTCAAGTATATGAATGGCCCTGGGGAAAAATGAGGCAGTTTAGACTGTCTAAGGCCTCACTCTTTCAGTTACGTGTTCGTTAATGTTAATTCTCACAAGCTTTCTGCCCCACGTAGGACCACGTGTGTGGGTTGCAGAGAGAATCAACCACACAAATAACTTCAAATAACTGCACCATGCCCCTAGCTAAGGAACACCTGGTCACAAAGGAAAAAGAGGACATAAAGGATGACAAACAGGCCATTTCAAGGAGATGTGATAAGCGCTACATAAGCGTACAAACATCTGCCTTTCAGCACTGTAGTATGGTAGTCAAGAAAAGCAGGTTACATGTCAGCCTGCCTCGGTACAAACCCTGGTTCCACCACTTGCTGGCTGTGTGATTTACGGTGGGCTGCGTCACCTCTCTGTGCCTCCTTTTCTGCACCAGGAAATGGCACTATGAAGAGTACCTACCGTGATGGGTTGCTGTGTGGATTAAATGAGACAAAATAATAATTGCTTCATCTTTCTCTGGAACACAGGATTAACTCTGATAGTTAACACTCTATTAGCTATTGTTATATATTACATATGAGCTATTATTATTTGATATTACACTAGAAAATATGGTATTATGTAGTCATGGGTGTTGTACACATAGTATTCTACACAGTATTAGCTGTTATTATTACTGTGATCATTCATTACAATTATTTTCAAACTGTTTCTGCCCAGCAGTGGGTGCTCAGTCCATCTTGCAGGGAGGGGGAACAGCCAGAGGAACTCAGAAGAAGAGGTGACTCGCTCAGCCTGGCAGAGCATGGCACGGAGGACAGCTAGTTCAGCTGGACGGGAGCGTGTTGGTCCAACAGGACAGGCATATAAGACCTGCAACAATAAACTGTATAGAAGAAAACATTGGTACTAAACTTATAGACCTAGGACTCAAGGAAGACTTCATGACCTGTCCTCAAAGGCAAGGGAAGTAAAAACAAAAATAAATGAATGGGACTACATCAACCTAAAAAGCTTCTGCACAGCAAAAGAAACCATCAACAAGGCAAAGAGACAGCCAACTGAATGGGAGAAAATATTTACAAACAATGCATCTGATAAGGGTCTAATATCTAAAATGTATAACGAGCTTGTGCAACTCAATAGCAAAAAACAAACAATCCAATTTAAAAAATGGGCAGAGGAAATGAACAGATACATCTTCCATGAAGACACACAAATGGCCAGGAGACATATGAAAAAATGCTCATCCTCATTAGCTATCAGGGAAATGCAAATCAAAACCACAATGAGACACCACCTCACACCTGTGAGAATGGCTGTTATCAACAAGACAAGGAATAACAAGTGCTGGAGAGGATGTGGAGAAAAAGGAATTCTGGCACACTGCTGGTGGGAGTGCAAACTGGTACAACCACTGTGGAAGGCAGTGTGGAGGTTCCTCAGAAAATTGGGAATGGAGCTACCATATGACCCAGCAATCCCCCTTCTGGGGATCTACCCAAAGAACTTGAAAACCTTTGTCC
>PVJL010010859.1:0-46550 GCA_004026885.1 Lyroderma lyra
AAAAAAAAAAAGGTGAATTGGGAGCTTAGAGGCAACAAATCCAAGGCACAACAGATCTAATGACACATCTACAAAAATGTCACCCATTTAAACCTGTTAGAACAGGGTGTGTCCATCCAGTGATTTCCCCCGTATTTCCTCTCTATTCGCTGAAGTATATACCTGTCTTCAATAGTGATTTTTCTTGAGTACACATATACCCTACATGCCATTTCATCTTAGAAAACATACCTACAACCAGTCCTTTCTGGAGGAGGCAGCCTCCTTTTCCCAAATATTTAGAACTGCTCACTGGAAAATACACAGGCGGTCAGGGACACAAGTGTGCATCATCTCCTTCAGGACTGTCCCCACGATCCCATAATGCTGTGCGTTTTGTTTTCTTTTCTTTAACTCTTGGGGTTGCTTGGCTCCCTTTCTGACTTCCCATTATCCCACCAATCTTTTCATTCTTTTTTGTGGCGGAGTAATACTCCATTGCATGTAGGTACCATGTCTCCTTTATCCTGTCATCTATTGACGGACATGTAGGTTTTTTTTTCATGTCTTGGCTATTGTAAATAATGCTTCAGTGAACATAGGGGTGCACATATCTTTTCAGATTAGTGTTTTGGATTTCTTCAGATGAATACCCAGTAGTGGAATTACTGGGTCACATGGTAGTTCTATTTTTAATGATTTGAGGAACTTACAAACTATTTCTCATCGTGGCTGCACCAATTTTCAATCTCACCAAGAGCTCATGAGGGTTCACTTTTCTTTGCATTCTCACCAACACTTGTTGATTTATTGACAATCGCCACTCTGACAGGTGTGAGGTGATATCTCATTGTGGTTTTAATTTGCATTTCTCCAATGATTAATGACATTGAGACTCTTTTCATGTGTCTGTTGGCCTCTGGAGGATCTGGGGAAGTGAGTGGAAGAGATGACACCCTGAGTTATCCATTCAATGGACTAAGAGGAAAGAAAGCTTTGAAACAGGAAGAAATTTGCTTCTAGACATGAAAATATTAGGACAATGCAAATAGGTTTCAAGAATAGATGGAAGCTACTATTAAGCCTTTGAGCACCTTGGGGAGTTTAGTAGTTGTTTATTACCTGCCACCTAACAAATTAACCCAGAACACAGTGACTTAAGACGCTGTTTATCATTCCCAGTTTACGTGGGCAGGGATTAGGAAGCGGCCAAGAGGCGTGGTTCTGGTTTAGGAGGCTGTAGTTCAGGTGCTAGCTGGGGCCACAGTCTTCTGAAGGCTTGACGTCAGGACAGCTCACTCGTGTGCCGGTGGGCAGCAGGCGTCAGGCAGCTCTTTGCTATGTGGGTCTGTCCACAGCTGCGCTTTCGCGTGCTCAGGACCAGATCTCCTAAAATGATTTCTCTTCATTTTTACATAACTCAGTAGCTCTCTATTGACCCTCATTGGCTGCTGTTTCTTTTGATAAGATGCATTGCTTCTCAATCTACCTGAAATAACCCCAAAGAAAATTATATAACAATATCTTCTTACCTTAATAGACATAAATGCCCTTTTGTAAACATCTGTATTGGTCTCACATTGTCAGCATAAGAATTAGACTACGGGCACTTAAGCAAAAGAAATTTTTGTGTACACAAACATTTAAAAACAGAACATGGATTATTAGATACAATTCTCAATAGATAATATATATTATGTATACACAATACTTGCTTAATACATAAACATAATACAATACTCAATACACAAGTAGCATTATCCACATTGTTATGGGCTGAAATGTGTCTCCCAAAATTCATATATAAAGCCTGTTCTAAAGTCCTAATCCCTGAGACCTCAGAATGTGACAGCATTTGGTGATAGGGTCCTTACAGAGGCAACTAAGTAAAACTGAGGGCATTGGGGTGGGCCCTAATCCACTGTGACTGGGGTCCTTATAAAATGAGATTAGGACACAGACCCGCACAGAGGGAGATCACGTGAGGACACGGGGAGTAAACAACCATGGACATGCCGGGAGAGAGGCCTCAGGAGGAACCAGCCTGCCCACACTGTGATCTTCGACTCCCAGCCCCCAAAGCTGTGAGAAGACACATTTTTGTTGCTGAGCCCCACCCCCACTCCCACCCCCAACGCGGGTCTACGACGTTTTGCTATAACAGCCCCATCAAACCAATACACTTATTTTACAGATGAGATTCAAAGTTGGAGAAGTGAAATGACCTCAGGCTCAAACGTGAGCTCACCTGACCAGGAAGCCATCTCCAGCCCCTCACTGCCAACAGGATGTGCTCCAGGGAAACAGTAGATACTAACTCGCGTTGTGCTCCAATGAAGTCACTTCATACCCCGCCTCTTCCCCGGTGTGCAGAGCCGGACACCGGTCCCTCCGTCTTCTCTGGCCTCTGGACTCCCACGGGGGACTCTGAGAATTTAATCGTCACCTTGTCTTTCAAAACAGTAACTGTAAGAGCTTCACCATCATCCAGAGGATCCATTTTTCCTTCCTAAGACACACTTGTCATAAACGTACTTTAATACGTACTTTAAAAAAGTAAGTGACGTTTGGACGCTCAGGTAGTTTGGAGCACACACGCGCGTTATCAGGCGGAATGCACCCCGGGCGGGGCTGCTCACTGACACAGCCAGCTCCATGCGCAGACCCAGTGGGTGTGCGGGGCAGAGAAGGCCGCCTGCGTCAGGGCTGTGTGCTGAGGCCTCACCCCTGCGCCTGCCCAGGCTGTTTTGCTTGTTTGTTTGTTTGTTTGTTTGTTGCAACCTTGGTTATCCCCCTCCCGCACTGAAATCCAATCCAGCACCAGAAACCAATGAAGTCATCTGTTTGTAAGTAGGGTAGCTACAGTGCCATATCGGGTTTATTACCGGGCACCTTGTAAACAATGGACACAAGGATTGTTTCAAATTCAAAAGGGGCCAATGGCTGACTGTGCGGTCAGGTGGTAGGCACCTGATGAGCCAGCTCTTCTCACACGGCTGTGCGCTTGGCACATGCTTCTCCATTTATTTCTCCCTTCCCCGCTTCTGATGTCTGGCTTTGCTTAATACTTCTGGCTTGTTAAAGTTTGTCCTTTTAATTCCACACCAGAGTCCCAGAGTTCAGGCCCCGGGCCTCTCCCCTTCTCAATGTACACCCCTTCCTTGATAATCCAACGTTAGACTGGCCAGACGTACTGTCTTACACGGGACAGAGAACACCAGCACTGCCCCACTTCAAACGGGACGTCTGCTCAGCCTGGTCTCACGGGGCCAAATTCAAGGTGTCAGGAGGCTGAGCACCCTCTCATTCTTCGTCCACGTGCTGATGAAATTCTAGCCACATCTCTACCCAGCCCCCTTTCCTGAACTCCAGATTATGTATTGAACTGTCTACCCTGGTTTCCAAGTGGACATCTCATCGGCAACCCAAATTTCACATGTGCAAACTGAATTCCGAATCTTTCTCCCAGACTTCTCCCAGAACCTGCGACTGGCTGGGATTTTCCTCATCTCCATTAATGACCATTCTAGTGTGTCATGCAGGACGCTGGGAATTGTCTGGCCTCCCCGTGTACCCACCAAACCCCAGCCCCAAGGTGCCAGGTGCACTGTGCCCACGTCTCCCAGCACCACCTGGGCGCCCCTCGTCCAGCCCCGCCCTGGCTCTCGGGAAGCCCAACTCCCCTGCCTGCCTCCCTCCCTCCCTCCCTCCCTTCCTTCTCTTTCTGTCTTTCCCTCCATCTCTCCTTCCCTCCTTATCTCTCCTCCCTTCTCCTCTCCTCCCCCCTCCTTCCCTTCTCTCCCCCCCCACTTCAGGACTACTGTTATAGGGATTAAGGGAAGAGAAAACCACTGTTTTTAATGCAACAGAGCCTTTTCTGCTGCTCACACTCGCCTCCGGGCCATGCGGGATTCACGAAGCGAAGGCCGGAACACGCAGCAGGAGTGCAGCCCGCAGCCCCAAGCCCGAAGGGCAGTTTCCGAAGTTCCAGGGGGAGATGCCAACGGCCAGCAGGCTCAGTCCTCGTTCCCGCGGAGGCCCAGCCGGAAGGACACCCTTACCCGGCTTCCTGTCACGCTTGGGAGACAGCTCTCGGAGTCCGTCCTGGATGTAGCAAGGCCGGGGCCACTGCCACCAAGCCCCTCCCTGGAGGCCACCATAAAACCGCCACGACCAGGCGGGCCAGATGTCCCGGGTGCAACGGGACAGAAAACAACGGTGCTGTCCGGGCTCAAACGGTACATGTGCTCGGCCCAGCCTCAGTGGGTGAACGCGAGGTGACCGCGGGCTGACCAGACGGGCCGTGTGGGACAGGACAGAGCCGTTGTCTTCTGCCCGTTTAAACCAGGGCGTCTGCTCAGCCTGGCCGTGTCTCCATCTCCAAGCCAGGGCCCAGGAGCGAAGAGGAGCTGCGCGCCAGGAGGGCACATCCCGCGGTGGCAGTGCCCAGCGAGGACGGTCCTCCCACGACACTTAGCATTTGATTATGATGGAAAGGGCTCTCCGGACGGAGATAACTCAATAGAATACTTTCTAAGGGTTTTTACTAAAATACAGCCACTATGCAGTATCACGCGAGCATCGGGTGTACAGCATGCTTATATATTTAAGTATCTTACCCAAAACTTTTGTACTTAAAGCAGCGATCACCACGGTGAGTCCGGTGGCCATCTGACACCGTAGCACACCACCACGGTGTGTCCCCTGTGCCGCGCCTTACCTCCCTGTGACGCATTTGTTTTGTGCCTGGAAATTTGGACCTCGTATTTCCCGCCCTTTTAAAATCGTTCAATGACAGTGGACATTCCATATCATTTTATATTAATTTGAGGTGTACCACATAGTGGTTAGACTACGTCATTGAAGAAGGGATCCCCCTGACTAGTCCAGGGGGATCCCCCTACCCACCTGGCACCATACGCAGTTATTACCAAATTGTTGACATAGTCCCTGTGCTTTACCTTACACCCCATGACTGCCTTGTAGCTACCCATTTGTACTTCTTAATGCCTCCACCTTTTGCACCCTGTCCCCCAACTCCCTTCCATCTGTCACCCTGAGAAATCTAGTCCCCAGCTGACACCGTGCAGGCATGAGCATGTTACTGACTGGATGGCGTGTGCTGTGCCCTTCATCCCCGTGACTACTGTGTAACACCCATTGGTACTTCTTATCCCCTTTCTCTTTTTCTCCCATGCCCCCCAACACCCCTCCCCTTGGGCAGCCATCAAAATGTTCTCTGTATCTATGAGTTTGTTTGTGTTTTGTTTGTGATTTTGTTCTCTAGATTCCACATACGAGTGGAATCACATTGTATCTTCCTCTGTCTGACGGGCTCCACTCAGTACAATACCCTCCAGGTCCATCCATGCCACCGCGGAGAGCAAGAGCCCATTCCTTCCCCAGCCAAGCAGTGCTCCACTGTGTGTGTGTGCCACCTCCTCTTCTGTCACGGACGGACACCAGGCCGCCTCCACACCTTGGCCATTGTACACAGCGCTGCAATGAACCTATGGATGCACACGTCCCCTCCAATACAGTTTTGGCTTTCTTTGGGTAAATATCCTAAAGTGGGATGACTGGGTCCTTCTTTGTCACTTGTCACAGCTTTTGTTTTAAAGTCTATTTTGTCTGGTGTACGTCTCGTGACCCCAGCTCTGGTTTGCTCGTTCGCTTCCACTTGCACGAACGATCTTTCCCCACCCCTTTACTCTCAGTCTGTGCGTGTCTTCCAGTCTGAAGTGAGTCTCTGCAGGCAGCATAGGTAAGGGCCTTGTTTTCTTATCCATTCAGCCGCCCTATGTCTATTGATTGGAGCATTTACTCCATTTACATTGAAAGTAATTGTCAACAAATATGAAGGTATTGCCATTTTATTATTCATGTGTTTTCTCTTTTTGTTTTTCATCATAAATAGTCCCATAACATTCCTTGTAATTCTGGTTTGGTGTTGGTGAACTCCTTTAGCTTTTCTTTTTATTTTTGTCTGGGAAGCTCTTCATCTGTTCTTTGATTCTAAATGATAGAGTAATTTTAGTTGTAGGTCTTTCATTTTCATCACTTTGACTATTTCCTGCCAATCTTTTCTGGCCTGCAAAGTTGCTGATAGTCTTCTGGAAGTTTCCTTGTAGGTAACTGACTGCTCTTCTCTTGCTGCTTTTAAGAGTCTCTCTTTGTCTTTAACCTTTGGCATCTGTGCTGCCTGGGCTTGAATATTTTCTTCACCAGGTTAGGAAAGTTTTCTATCATTATTTCTTCAAATAGGTTTTCAATTTCTTGCTCTCTCTCTCCTCTTTCTGGTCCCCGTGATGAGAACGTTGGTACACTTGGTGTTACCCCAGAGGCCCTTTAAACTACCCTCGTGTTTTTCCTTCTGCTCTGGCTGGGTGTTTTCTGCTACCTCATCTTCTAAATCACCGATTTAATCCTCTGCCTCCTCTAATCTGCGGTCGATTCCCTCTAATGTCTTCTTCATTTCAGTTACTGTATTTATTACTTCTGACTGGTTATTATTATTGTTTTTATGTTTTTCTCCTCCATTTTTATGTTTCTACCTCTTTGTAGATGTTCTCCCTTAGCTCACTGAGCATCAGTATAACCAGGGTTTTGAACTCCACATTTGGTAGGTGACTTGTCCCCACTTGTTTGTTGTTTTTCTGGAGTTCTGTTATTTCTTTTGGGACATGTTTCTTTGTCTCCCCATTTGACTGCCTCCCTGTGTTGGTTTCTATGTATTGGGTAGGGCTGCTATGTCTCCCAGTCTTAGTAGAGTGGCCCTATGAGGTAGCTGTCCTGTGGGCCCCAGTGATACAGTCTCCCTGGTCACCTGAGCTTGGTGTTCCAGGTGTGTCCCTTGTGTGGGTTGAGTGTGCTCTCCTGTTGTAGTTGAGCCTTGGTTGCTGTTTGCACGTTAGTGGGAGGGATTGGCCCTTGGGCTGATGGGTTTTGAGGACTGGCTGTGACTACAGTAGAGGAGCTGCTATGGAGGGACTGACGCTACAGAGTAGGGTTCGCTTTAATGGGACTCTGGTGCCTTCCCAGTGTACTCTTTGGGTATGTCATTTGTGCAAGTTGTTGAGTGGTGCTCTGGTGTGGTCTGAAGCTGGCCCCCAGTGTGCTGGTTTTGGAACCTTTTGGGAGGGGGTCTGGTGCAGGCCAAGTTTAGCTGCTGCCTGTGCCCTGCCTGGGGCCATTTTGTTTGAGCTACAAAGTGATCTACAGATGGTTCCACTTGTGCTGGGCTTAGAGGTGCCTGGGAAGGCTAAGCCATGAACTGAGGCCAGCTGCCTCCAATGCCAGGCTTGCAGCTGCTTAGGCCATATGCTGCTTGTTTGGATATTTTTAACCTTTGAGAGATTTTAGGAAAGGCCACAGCATGAGCCAAGGCAGGTGGTTTATATGGAAAAGTCACTGGAAGTGGCTTGGGTGGGCCTGCAAGTAGGGTGGGTTCTCAAGGAATCATCAGGGCAGGACAAACAGTGTTAGCCAGGTTGATGGAGACTCAGATATGGAGGCTGCCTTCTCTGCACGCCGGGATGGGAGAGGGCCAAACAAAGAAACAAAATGGCACCAGCCCAGGCAGAGCTGCCCTTCCAGCCCTAGCCCTGAAGCCAGACAACTCAGCTCCTCCCGGTAGGTTGCTGGCACCTTTCAAGCTGCTATCGTCAGGTCTGGAACTCAGAGAAAGTGAGTCCATCAGTGGGTAAGTTCATGCACAGGTCTTGTAGGAGGAGTGCCTGGGCCTGCAGCCACCCATGTCTCACTCAGCTACAATCTCCATTGGTTTTCACAGCCATTTTATGGGGACTGCTCCCCCTAGCACTGAATCCTGGTGCTGGGGAGCTCAGTGTGGGGCTGGGACCCCTCACTCCTCAGGGGAGACCTCCCCAGCTGAGATATCCCTCCTGGTTTTTAATGGTCACACATTGGTGTGGGACCAACCCATTTGGCATCTCTGCCCCTCCTACCAGCCTTGAGGTGGCTTTGACTACATGCCCTTAGTTGTAGGGCTTCTGTTCAGCTAGCTATTAGGTGGCTCTCAACGATGGTTGTTCTGCAATTTAGTTGTAATTTTGATGTGGTCATGGAAGGAGGTGAGCACAGCATTTACCTATCCACCATCTTGATCAGATCTGTTGTATAAAATATTTTTTAATGTGACTTAAAACTATCCAATTTTGACTGATTAGAAAGCCATCTGAATCAATGAAATAATAGAATTATAGAAAAAAATTAAAACATAAAAAATTTGGTCATTAACAAGTCCTTAAGTCAACAAAGGGACTCATCAATGTTTATGGAATTAATTTAGTGGATGAAAACTATTTTAAATTAGCAATACACTCGCATGAAAATGATATTTCAAGAGGACAAGATATACTCATATATACTACTTAACTTCTTAAGCATTCCTTCTACAATCCTTTTAATATTTTAATTGACATAAAAATTACTAATGAGAGGACAAATTTTACCCCAGCCTTTTAAATACTTCCAAATTTTTGTGGGGTTTCTCACTATTTTTTCTTTCGAATTGTTTGGTTTTGTTATCTTATACACGTTTGCATTTTTCTCCCCTCTCCCAATATATGAGGGCTGTCCAGAAAAATATCCAGCCATAAATGCCTCTATTTTTCACATTACATGGCTGGATACTTTCCAGACAGGCCTTGTGTATCTCAAGACAGCAAAGGTCTGTTTCCTTTGTCTTCTCTTTTGATCAGGGCGTTCTCACCTAAGAGATGTACCTCTGCCTGAGTCAGTGGCCACGGAAGCTACACCATTGCTCTGTCATTTAATGTGCTGCTACGTATTGTCATTAAAATGGCTTCATTGCTCTATCATCTTGTGCATGTGTGGTATGTGTGGTGGTTTAGTGGGTTTAGTGGGTAGGTTACAGGGTATGTTAAAAATCTCTGTCTCAGGACTCGCTAGCTGGGAAACTCTGTCTTACTGAGCTGACATTTTCTAATCTGTAAAGTTGGGGGGGAAATAGTACATGTTTAGATTTCAGAAGTATTTAAACATGAAAATGCATGGAAAATGCTTAGCACGTTATGAGCCTAATCAATGTAGCTACAATTTATTGCAATTTTATAATCACCTGGAAGATGCCGGGAGTGGAGAGGAAGCTTTTCTAGAACACAGGTTTGGTCTGAACAGTCTGCTCACCTGTCTTGAGAAAGGATGTTCAAATTCCCCATGCAGAAGTCTGTCAACCATCTTCTGACTTTCAACCTTACTTTGCACATCCCATTACTGCCATCACACCCTGCTGGGCACTACAGTTATTTTATAAATATTTTTTCTCTCCCCGGGATTATGGACTGACTGAAGCCTGCTCCAAGCGCATCTGTACAGCTCTCCTTCATTCAATAATATAGCTAACAACGGTACCCCTTCCCTTCCCAAACTAATGTCAGGGTTACAGTGTGCAGAAGTACTGGTCTCCTTCTAATGCTTTATTCTAGGATGTATAAGACAGAGAAAAGGGCCCCCCTGCTACACTGTTTCTTCTCAAAGACGGACTTAGGCAGGTCTGTCAGGCCTTTGGACAGCCATGCGTCCATTTAAAGCATTACACGGCCATTGCCAACCCAGGGATGGGTTTTAACAACTAAAGGGGTATGGAAATTTCTTTTTCTTTCTGTTGTAAGATTGGGGTGCTTCCTTGCCCTCAACTGGGAAGATCTAGAAAAGAAACATGGTTGCAGTTTCTGGAAGGGAGTAGGACGATCCTGTCATTTCAGAATTTCTGGCCGGGGGTGATTACAGTTCTTGGGAAATGATTACATGGTCAGTTCTTATCTTCAGGGTGGCTGAAAAATGAGAGGAGGCTAAGGTTTTGCAATAGCTAAGAGGGGTTTCTAAAGAGTCCTTATCATCTGTGAGGATTTGGGCAGCTGGGAAATGTGGGCCTGGGGCGTTCCTATGCTGTGTGTTTGGGGAGGGAAGTTGGCTTCTGCGGGTCTGGGAAGGAGGCTTTCCTATCCGAAGGGTCAGAACAGCTGGGAGGCAAACCGGGAAGCCAGTCTGAGGGAAGGGAACGGCCTTTTTCATCAAGGAAGGGCGGCAGAATTGCAACAGCTGGGAAGACCCAGAACAGGGGATTTAAAGAGGAACAGAACACAGACTGAGCGGGAAGGTGCCTGCAGCGAAGCTCGGCCGGCCTGGAGTAGCATCTGCTTTCATCACGGGCAGTGACTCCAGCCTTCCCTGTCTGGAGAGCTCTCAGTGCGAATTTACTCGCCAGCCCTCCCCAGGCCCTCCCTGGAGCTTTCATGCCCCCACCCCGCCCCCAGCCCAGGAATTTATGTATGTAAATTGCCATCCATCTCTTTTGCAATAATCCTGCAGGGCCAATCAATTTGTTAAAAATATTAAAACATTTATAAATAGCACTCGAGGAAGATGACAGCTGTATTAAAAACAAATGTTAGCAACATAATTAACATACAGTAGTACTTCATGATATGTGTTCCTGGAACATTTTGTTTAAATAAGATTTTGACCAGTCAAATCATGTTTAAATTTTACTATATGAGTTTATTATTTAATTCAAAAAGTGTACAATATGTAATTAGCACTGTGCTAGGCTAAAGCATATAGTTCTTTAAAATGCAAATAACCGCGAATCCTATTTAATATCATTTAAAGGTTTGAATATTTTTAACCACTATAATTTTGAAATGCAATGCAATTCATAAAAGTGAATAAAACGATTATGCAGTATAATGAATTAGTATAAAGTGAACACCTGTGTAACCGCCTCTCAGATCAAGAAATAGAACATACCAGAACATCAGAAGCTCCGTATGGCTCCACTCCTTCCCAACTGTAACAATTATCCTCAATTACTCTTGACATCTAACACTGTTTAATATTGCCCATTTGTAAACATATATACATCGAATCAGATAGTTTACACTGTGTGTGTGTCTGGCTTTTTTCACTCCTCATTGTGTTACTGGGATTCATTACTGGTACTATTTGTCTCTAGTTCATTTATCTTTGTGACTGTGTCTGTGACACATGACTGCATTTGTAACATAATTTCCAAAATCAACTCATCCCTTTTACTGTTTTTTTTTCTTTTGCATTTTGGTATGTGGGTAGCTCCCTGACTGGGAAGCGAACCCAGGCCGCAGCACTGACAGCGCCAGCGCCAAGGACTTAAGCCAGTACACCATCAGGGAACTCCCCCATTTTACTGTTTTAACATTTAGATTGTTTTTAGTCTGGCGCTCTTAAAAAAATTTTGGTTCTATGCATGGGTACATGCGCAGGCAGGTAAGCCAAGGTCATTTCCAAGATGAAGTATCTTGTAGTTGGCACATGACTGTTGTATCAGTTCTTTATAGATCTTGGATATTAACCCCATATCAGATGTATCATTTGTGAATATCTTCTCCCATCCAATAGGTTGTTTTGTTGCTGGTTTCCTTTGCTGTACAAAAACTGTTTAATTTGATGTAGTTCCATTTGTTTATTTTTTCTTTTGTTTCTCTGGACTGAAGAGATCTATCAGGAAAAGTATTACTAAGGGCAATGTCAGAGAGTTTACTGCTTATGTTTTCTTCTAGGAGTTTTATGGTTTCGGGTCTTAGATTTAAATCAGGGGTGTCTAATTGTTTGGCTTCCCTGGGCCACATTGGAAGAATTGTCCTGGGCCACACATAAAATCCACTAACACTAACGATAGCGAATGAGCTAAAGAATATAAAAAGGGTCTGTGCATAGTTTTCATAATGTTTTAAGAAAGTTTGCAAATTTGAGTTGGGCATCATTCGCAGCTGAACCCATGGGCCGCAGGTTGGACAAGCTTGATTAAAATCTTTAATCAATTTTGAGTTTATTCTTGTATATGGCATAAGAAAATGGTCCAGTTTCCTTTTTGTATGTGTGTATCTGTCCAGTTTTCTAAGCACCATTTATTGAAGAGACTGTCTATACCGCCTTGTAATTTCTTCCTTTGTCATAGATTATTTGACCATACAGGCATGATTTATTTCAGAGTTCTCTACTCTGTTCCATTGATCTATGTGTCTGTTTATACAGTAACATGCTGTTTTGATTACTATAGCCTTGTAGTATAGTTTATATTGGATAGCATGATACCTCCTATTTTGTTCTTCTTTCTCAAGAGTGCTATGTCTATTTGTGGTCTTTTGTGGTTCCATATAAATTTTAGCATTATTTTTTCTAGTTCTGCAAAAAATGCCATTGGTATTTTGATAGGGATTGCATTGCATCTATAGATTGCTTTGGGTAGCATGGACTTTTTAATGATGTTAATTCTTCCTATCCTTGAGCATGGTATATGCTTCCATTTATTTGTATCTATTTCAATGTCTTAATAATTTTCCAAGCACAAGTTTTTTGCCTCCTTGGTGAAATTTATTCCTAGATTTTTTTTTTGATGCAATTGTAAATGGGGTGTTTTCTTAATTTATCATTCTGATAGTTCATTATTGGTAGATAAATATGCAACTGATTTCTGAATATTAATTTTGTATTCTGCTAGTATACTGACTTTATTTATAAGTTCCAACAGTTTTTTTTTGGGGGGGGGGTGGAATCTTTAAGATTCTCTCTATATAGTTCATGTCATCTGCAAATAATGTGTTTTATTTACTTTTTTCTGATTTGGATGCCTTTTTTTTTCTCTGCATGCTATGGCTGGGACTTCCAATGCTATACTGAACACAAGTGATGAAAATGCACATTTTTGTCATATTCCTGATCTTAAGGAGAATGCTTTTAGTTTTTCCCTGTTGAGATGATGTTAGGTGTGGATTTGTAGTATATGGCTTTTTTATGTTGAAGTATGTTCCCACTTTGCTGAGAGTTTTTATCATAAATGGATGCTAGATTTTGTCAAATGCTTTTTCTGCATCTATTGATGTGATCATGTAATTTTAATCTGTCATTTTCTTTATGTGGTGTATCATGTTAATTTGCAGATCCCACTTGATCATGGTGTGTGATCTTTTAATGTATTGCTAAATTCTGTTTGCTAATATTTTGTTGAGGATTTTCGCATCTTTGTTCATCAGGGTTACTGGCTTATAATTTTCTTTTTTTGTAATGTCTTTGTCTGGTTTTGCTATCAGAGTAATGGTAGCCTCATAAAATAAGCATGGGAGCATTACACTCTTGAATTTTTTGGAATAGTTTGAGAAGGATAGTTATTAATTATTCTTTGAATGTTTGGTAAAATTGATCTATAAAGCCATTCAGTCCAGAACTTTTGTTTGTTGAGAGTTTTCTTTTAATTGATTTGATTTCGTTAGTAGTAATCAGTTGGTTCAGATTTTCTGTTTCTATGCAATTATGTATTTCTTCCATATTGTCCATTTTATTGGATTGCAATCGTTTGCAGTATTTTCTTATAATCCTTTGTATTTCTGCAGTGTCAGTTGTTACTTCTCCTCTTTTCTTTTTTCATCAGTTTGGTTAAAGGTTGGTCAATTTTGTTTATCTTTTCAAAGAACCAGCTCTTTTCCATTGATCTTTTCTATGTTTTTAAAGTAAATTTCATTAATTTTTTTTATTTCTTAAAAACTCTATTTCATTTATTTCCACTGTGATCTTTATTATTTCCTTCCTTCCACTCACTTTGGGTTTTACTTGTTTTTCTTTTCCTAATTCCTTTAGGTGAAAGTTAAATTGTTTATTTGAGATTTTTCTCGTTTCTTGAGGGAAGCCTGCATTGCTATACATTTTTCTCTTAGAACTGCTTTGGCTGTGTCCCATAGATTTTGGGTTGTTGTGTTTTCATTTTCATTTATCTCAAGGTATCTTTTGATTTTTTCCCCCTTGATTTCATTATTAACCCATCTATTGTTTAGTAGCATGTTATTTAGCCTCCATGTGTTTGTTTTTCAGTTTTCTTCTTATAATTGATTTTTAGTTTCATACCATTGTAATCAGAGAAGATGCTTGCTATAATTTCATTCTTTTTCACTGATTGAAACTGGTTTTGTGGCCTAACGTGTGGTCTATCCTGGAAAATGTTCCATGTGTCCTTGAAAAGCATATATATTCTGCTATAAAAATTATAAATGATCTACCTGGTCTAATGTGACATTTAAGGCCACCGTGTCCTTGATTTTCTGTCTGGAAGATGTATCCCTTTATGTCGATGGGGTGCTGAAGTCCTGTACTATGACTACATTACTGTCAATCTCTCCCTTTATGTCAGTCAACATTTGCTTTATATATTTAGATGCTGCTGTGTTGGGTGCATAAATGTTTACAAGGGTTATATCTTCTTGTTGGATTGATTCCTTTATCATTATTAAATGTCCTTCTTTGTCTCTTGTCATAGCCTTTGTTTTAAAGTCTATTTTGTGTGGCATAAATATTGCTACCCCAACTTTTTTTCATTTCCATTTTCATGAAATATCTTTTTCCATCCTTTTGCTTTCAGTCTGTGGGTGTCTTTTGATCTGAAGTGGATTTTTTGTAGGCAGCCAACATATGGGTCTTGTTTTCTTATCCATTCAGCCACCCTATATCTTTTGATTAGAGCATTTAATTCACTCTCCTTTAAAGTGGTTATTGATAGGTATGTAGTTATTATCATTTTATTGTTAGTATTTATAATTTTTTCCCCTTCTTATTCTTATGGAAGTTCCTTTAACATTTCTTGTAATACTGGTTTGGTGGTGATGAATTCCTGTAGCTTTTTCTTGTCTGGAAAAATGCTCCTTATCTGTCCTTTGATTCTAAATAATAGCCTTGCTGGGTAGAGTAATCTTGATTGCAGATCCTTGATTTTCATCAGTATGAATATTTCCTGCTAGTCCCTTCTGGCCTGTAAAATTTCTATTAAGAAATAAGTGGATAGTCTTATGGGAACTCTCTTATAGGTAATTAACTGATTTTCTCTTGTTGCTCTTAAGAGTCTTTGTCTTTAACCTTTGGCATTTTAATTATGATGTGTCTTGGTTTGGGCTTCTTTGGATTCTTCTTATTTAGGACTCTCTGTGCTTTCTGGGCTTGTATATTTATTTTCTTCACCAGGTTAGGGAAGTTTTCAGTCATTATTTATTTAAATATGTTCTCAATCTCTTGCTGTTACTCTTTTCCTTCTGGTACCCCTATGATGTGAATGTTGATATGCTTGATATTGTCCCAAGGGTTCCTTAAACAATCTTAATATTTTTTTTTTGGATCTTTTTTCTTTTTTGCTGCTCTGATTGAGTATTTTCTGCTATCTTGTCTTCCACATTGCTGATTCAGTCCTCTGCTTCATCTAATCTGCCAGTGATTCCTTCTAGTAAACTCTTATTTTAAGTATTGTATTCTTTGTTTCAGACTGCTTCTTTTTTATGGTTTCTACATTCTTTTTTTGTGTTTCCAATCTCTTTGTTTACATTCTCACTGAGATCACTGAGCATCCTTACAAGCAGCGTTTTGAACTCTGCATCTGGTAGATTGCTTGTCTCCATTTTGTTTAGCTCTTTTTCTGGAGTTTTGTCCTGTTATTTCATTTGGGATATGTTTCTTTGTCACTCATTTTGACTGCCTCTCTGTGTTTGTTTCTATGTCTCAGGTAGAGCTGCTATGTCCCCCACTCTTGTCGGGGTAGCATTATGTAGTAGGTGTTCTATGGGGCCCAGTGGCACAGTCTCCCTGGTCACCTGAGCTAGGTGCTCCAGAAGTGTCTATTGATGGAGTTGTGTGTGCCCTCCAATTGTAGTTGAGTCTTTATTGCTGTTGGCATGTTAGTGGCTAACCCTCTGGCTAACTGGTTGTGTGAACTGGCTGTGACTACAGTGGATGAGCTGCTGTGTGGGGACTGACCCTATGGAGCAGGATTTGCCCGAGTCAACTCTGGTGTCTGCTGAGTCCACCCTTTGGGTGTGCTGCTTGTGGTGCTAATTGAGTGATGCTTTGGTGTAGTCCGAAGCTGGTCACCAGGTGTGTTTATTCTGGGGCCTCTTGGGTGGGGCTCTAGTGTAGGCCAAGGTCAGCTGCTGCATGTCCTGGGCCTGAACCACCTGGTACGAGCTACAGAGTGATCTGCAGCTGGTAGCTGCTTGTGTTGGTCTTGGAGGTGCCTGGGAGAGGCCATACTGTGAACCTGGACTGGCTGCCATTAGTGCCTACTCTGGGGCTGCTCAGCAAGAGGCACCAGGCATGCTGAGGCCAGCCACCACCTGCCTGGGTCCTATGGACCTTTGAGAGATTTTAGGAGAGTCTACATAGGCTGAAGCTGGCTGCCTGTGAGGAACAGCTGCTGAAACAAGCTTGGGTGGTATAGAAGTTGGGTGGGGCAGGTTCTCAGGGAATCACCAGGGCAGGATGAGTGTGTTCACCAGGTTAATGCAGATGCAGATTTGGTGCCTGCCTGTAGGCTGTGTGATAGCAGGGCTCAACACAGAAACAATGGCAGCTTTCCCTCCAGCCCTTTCCTAAAGCCATGCAATTCAGTTTTTCCCCATATGTCCCTGACAACTTTTGAACTGCTATTCTTTCACTGTAGCTTAGGGTGAGTGAGTGTCAGCAAGTGAGTCTGTGCTCAGGCCAACAGGTGTGCTTGGGTTTCCAACAGCCTTCTGTCTCACTCAGCCACAGTCTCTGTTTATGTTCACAGCCAGAGTTATGATGACTTCTCTCTCTGGCACTGGAACCCTGGGCAGAGGAGCCTAGTGTGGGCTTGGGGCCCCTCACTCCTCAGCGGGGATCTCTGCAGCCAAGATATCCCTCCCAATTTTTAACTGCTACACATGGGTGTGGGACCAACCATTCCATGTCTCCAACCCTCCGACCAGTCTCGATGTGACTTCTTTATGTCCTTAGTTGTAGGGCTTCAGTTCAGCTAGACTCTAGGTGGTTCTCAATGATGATTGTTCTGTAGTTTAGTTGTAATTTTCATGTGATTGTGGAAGGAGGTAAGCAGAGCATTTTCCTATCTGCCACCTTGACTAGAGGTTATAGAGTAATGCATTCTTAAAAGAAAACAAAGAAATGGTCTTTCATATTAATTGCTGCAAGAAGTAGTCAAATTTGATTCATGTATTCCAAATATTTTACAAATGCATAAAAAATAGAAACAGTAAACTACTATTTGCCCCACACAATTCTAAGGGTGGGAAACAGATGCAAAACAAGTGCCAGAGGGGACTCTTGCAATTGGCATTCTGCCATTTCAGGCCATCTCTCTCCTTCTGGATGTAAATGAGTTAGCACACAGTGCAGTGTGGGGTCCACTTTCCTGCATGGCCTGCAGATGATTATTATAAATAGGTGAAAATTAGTTCTGGGTGTTTTAGATAAAGCTGTGGGAAGTTATATAGAATCTAGAAAACTGGGGCAAAATGAATGATGTTGGGACAGTGTTCAATATCAAAGGCACAGCATTTAAAAAAGAAGGTAAAGCAAGAGTCGGGGACTCTAGAACACAAAACTAATACTTGGCCAGATGGAGGAACTGGGTCAGACTTTGTAGGGCTCGAAGCTTATAAATTTTAGGGCCTTCTTTAAGAGAAAAAATAAAAATTTAGGAATAGAAAACTAGGTACATATATACATATTGATTACAAATGGGAAATACATCAATCACAAGCTATAAATTTTATATAAACATCATAAACTTAAAAAAAAACAAAAAAATATTTTAATAAACTGTGTGGCATACCTTGATAATATTTTTTCTCCTACATTTTTTAGCTGCCCACCCTCCCCCCTCAACCTGGCTCAGGTATATAGTCAACAATTAAAAGTTGTATATACTTAAAGTGTACAACTTGATGACTGATTTACATATACATTGTAAAATATTCACCCCAAAGTGATTGACACATCCATCACTTCATATAGCCGTGTGTGTGTGTGTGTGTGTGTGTGTGTGTGTGTGGTGAGAACACCTAAGATCTACCCTGGTAGCAAATTTGAAGTATATGATATAGTACCGTTTATAGTTACATTGTTGTGCATTAGAGCACCAAAACTTATTGACGCACATTTTGCATAACTGGAACTTGATGTCCCTTGAACATTTCCTCAAATCCCCTTAGCTGTTTTGACTACTTCTTCAGTTTTGTAGCATGCCTTCCATGAGAAGAATAGAAATGTTCATTGGCTGGTAAACTTGTTGTGTGTGATATTACTACAGGTTTGTGTCCTCACAAACACAAGGATTCACATCAACTCAATTTCCTGTGATTTCCTCCAAAAATGTATGGCACATTTATGATTGCATATGCTGCATAGAGTATATTCTTAATGGGAAAGAGCTTCCAGTTTGACCAGGTGTAGTTGAGACAGCCAAACCTACTCTAACAATACTATGTGTTTTATGATGGAAAGAATTGCCACAGATTAGTTTATGGCTCCACCCATCTCAAACACTGTTCTTCCTTTGCTACTCGTACTAACCCTTCTTGTGCTTGAGAACATAGGACAACTCAGGTGGACACCAATGTGACTGCACAGAGGGTAGTAGGCGTGTCACTGGTAGCCATTCTTACATCTGGATGGCTGGCAATAACATAACTACACATGGGACTGGAAACCACATAAATATATTCCATCCCAGTCGGGCTAAGGACAAGTAAGCCAGCTGCCCGAGGCTCAAAACTTAAAGGGCGCTCAATGTCAGGGTCAGGCAAGTGGGAAGTTAGCCCCTGAAATTTTGCTCCCTTGGCATACCCCTTATCTCACCCTAGTTCTGGCTCTCTCCCCATTAATCCAAACAAAATGCTTCTCCAACTTTACTTTCCTTGGCCTGATCCCTGAAATGTCCGTGGCCATTTCAAAAGCCACTCAGTATGAGGGGACGTTAGAGTTGAAAGAAAGAGTGGACGTAACTGGTGGTGATTAAAATACATTATTTTTTCAAAATTTGCCAAAAACATAACCATGTGTTCACATTGTTAGGGTCCCCAAGGCCTTGGAAGGGGTTGTTTGCAAGTGAAGGCCCCCAGAATCAAGCATCTGGCCTCTTGGTCAATCCACCTCTGCATCCCGACCTTGGCCGTACTTGTGAGTCTGAGTTCATCACAAGGGCTTATCTTTGTTTTCAGGACATTGAGTAAGACCTTAGGAGCCGGACTGTTTGGGTTTGGATCCTGGCAGGGCTGACTTACTAGCTTGTGGAATCTGAGCATTTTATTTAATAGTTACACACCTCAGATTTTGTCATTTTACCCCCATCAGACGTGTATACAGGGCTGTCTGGAAAGTATCCAGCCATGTAATGGAAAAACTAGAAGTATTTATGGCTGGATTCTTTCCAGTCAACCCTGTATGTGATGTTAAGACAGAGGAATTAGTTCATACAGAGGGCTTGCAGCTGTGTCTGGCACATAAAAGCTCATTGTTTATTAGCTATTATAATTTTTATTATTAGTTGTGGTATCAGCATTTGTGTTAATATATGTGCCTGCTCTTACACCTCACCGTAAACCTCCAAGGTGCCTTTGTGTCCTAAGGAGGCTCAGAGAGAGACTGTTGACTAAATGTAGAGGAAGTTGTCAGAGAAAATGGAATATTTTTTTCCAGATAATGTTGTCACCAAATTACATTTAAGAAAACGAAGGACTTGGAGTTATAAAGAAATGTTCTGGTCCATGGCATGAGAACGTGAAATGAGCGTTAACAATGGACCGGTACCCTTTTGCTCCCAAATGAGAAGAGAATAAATTATTTTAAAAGAAGAACCACACGATGGACTGTAACTAGACTTAAAAAGGCAGTTAATTCAGTCTCCTTTAGACCACATGTCCCCAGCAGACACTTCATCTACCCCTCCCCCCGCGCCGCAACCCCCCGCCCCCCGTGGAGCACTGTGGCCGGTGCGGGGGGAGGGGGGAGCAGGGGAGACTGGGGGGGCAGGGTGGACTGGGGGGACGGGGGGGGGTCCCCAGCACAGGATCCAACTGAGAAGGGGAGGGTGGGGCGAGGGGGCGAGAGGAGCAGCAGGAAGCTCCGGCTTCCCCACCGGCGTGGGCTAAGTAAGGCGGAACGGCCCGGGCTGGCCGGGAGGGCGGTGGTGTCCCTCGGGCACGGGGTAAGAAGCTGCCGGTGGACAGCACGGCTTCTTCAGGCACCATCCCGCGGAGCGGTGTTCGCGGGGCAGGGGAACCCCCAGAGCGGGGGTTCGGGGTCCCCAGAGTCGGTGTCCGCGGTCCCTGCCGGCCGGCGTGGCACCGCCTCCGGGGCGGGTGCAGGGGCCCGGCGCGCAGGCGGGGGGCGCTGTGGCCTCAGCGCGGGACCAAGCCGCCCTGCCGGACCCGCCTCTGTCCCCTCCCCGCCCGCCCCCCACGCGTCGTGTCGCCGGAAAGCCAGGAGGAGACAGAGCTCTCGGGCTCCGCGGCGCTCCAATCGCGCAGGGCCGAGTGTGGTGGCGCCGCCGGAGCACCGCGCACGACCCTCCGCGGCTGCCTTTGTCTGCGAGGCGTGCGGCCTGGAACCGCGGCTCTCAGGGGGCCGGGGACGCGCCCGCAGCAGCAATTGTGACAGCTCCTCCCTCCTGGGGGCTCCCGGACGGAGGGGCGATCGTGCCGGGCCCTGCTCGCCCTCGCCAGCACGTCCAAGAGCTCGGACCAATGCCCCCACAGCAGGGGGATCCCGCCTTCCCCGGCCGCTGCGAGGCGCCGCCCGTGCCCCCGCGCCGAGAGCGCGGGGGTCGCGGGGGTCGCGGGCCCGGGGCACCGGGGGCCCGGGGGCGCGCGGGCGGCCCCGAGGGGCGCGGCGTCAAGTGCGTGCTGGTCGGCGACGGCGCGGTGGGCAAGACCAGCCTGGTGGTGAGCTACACTACCAACGGCTACCCCACCGAGTACATCCCCACCGCTTTCGACAACTTCTCGGGTGAGCCAGCCGGGGGGCGGGGAGTGCCCGACACGGGAGGGACGGAGGGTGGTGCGAGGGTCGCGGGGTCCCGAGATGGCTGCAGGACCCCGGCGCGGATCCAGCTGGGCGGTGGACCAAGTACGGAGCGTAGGACAGTCCCCGAGCCTTGGGGACCGGGTACACGCGAAGAGAACGGGGAGCCCTAACACCTAGGCTTGTGAAGGGTGGCTCCGGTGATCAGAGCCCTGGCAAAAGAGAAATGAGCTCGCATTTTGTACCAACTATCAAACCGGTTGAGTTAAGGTTTTCTGGTCAGTTTGTTGCGTCAGGTTGACGTTGTTGGCGCCGCTGCCGAGTTTCCTTGGAAGGTGACACGCAGGTGCCATTACCTGTGGCCCTGAGTGTCGGTCCTTTCCTTTCGGCGCCTGCCCTGGCCGGGGGGCATCTCCACTTTAAAGAGCCAGGAAGACGGCAGAAAAGAGTTGATTTCGTGAAAATGGCACTGGCCCACGGGTGAAGGCTTCCATTTGCATTAAGCCTGGAGAGCAAACAGATTGCTGCTGAGTCTCCCCTCCCCTGCTACCCCCACTTCAACCTTCGCATCGGCTGTTTCTGATTCTTAGTATCCTTTCAGTATCTCTTTAAGCTATTTAAAGCTCTTATATATGGGTGCCATGTGATCTGATTGGTAGCTAGATACAAAGGAATCCTTTCCCTTGATTTTTCAGGTCTTTTTGAAGTCTAGGAAAAAGTTAAAATCCACAGAGGCTAGTCTGAAACACTCACACTCTCGTTCTTAAAAAAAAAAGAAAAGAAAAGAAAAAAAAAGCTTCTTGACCTCTTACAAAGCCTGATGGCAAAGGCTTGCTTTCTTCCAGTTTGGAGGCGCCCTAGATAAAAAAAATCCTGCTGTGAGAACGGGTTTCCCACCCGAACCGCAGTTTCTTTCAGGTTTGTTTCTGGTTTTGTGATTTTGTTTTTTGTTTTTGTCTCAACTGACTAGTATAAACTTTTCTAAACACTTCAGGAAGTGATACTGAGACAAAACTGAATGCTTGATTCAAGTAGAACTCTCCAAGCCTGCCCTGATGGGGGTCCCGGCCCAGTGCCCTCTCCCCACGCTTTTTCCTTTTTTTTAATCCTCTCTTTGAGCTGACAGGGAGATAAGCAGTGCCCTCTTTTATAAACAGGACAATGCAGGCAGCCAGTGTTTGCACATTTTCTCAAAACAAGCTACAATTTTACGATAAACCCTGAAGTCTCAGAAAGTTTCCCAGGAGAAAGCAAGGGTTTGTGAAGTTTTTAACTCATTGCAAACAGCATGGTTGGCTCCCACTTACTCCCCAGTATCGTTTTTTAGGTTTTTTGAAACCAGTGTGACTGGAAAATAAATGTTCTCAGCTAGGAGGAAAGCACAGCCTTTTCTGGGGTACCATAGAAGGGTTCAGGGGTTTGCTGCCTCCTCCGTGGCAGTGGAGGAAGTTGTAAGCCTTCAAGGGGGGTACACAGAAGGGCCCCACGGGCCCCCTTCTTTTCCGCAAGTCTTTATTTTATTAGGGGACCCAGAATAAGAGCTGAAGCGTTTGGAGTGAGGGTGGTAGTGCTGGCTACAACCATTGTTCTTTGGAAGGGGGTTAAAAGACAGCCCCTGACAGTCATTTTGGTCTTGTTTCTAAGCTGTGGTGTCGGTGGATGGGCGGCCAGTGAGACTCCAGCTCTGTGACACGGCGGGACAGGTCAGTATCTCCTCATGGCGCAGTGCTGGGAGAGGAAACAGCCTTTTAAAGGCCTCCAAAGAAGCTCCCTCAACAACTGGGTCAATCTCAAGCCTCCTGGGGTAGCCTAGCCCTGCGCTGGCCCCTCTGAGGGCCGGGGGTGGGGGAGATAGCTCGGCACCAATAAAACAGGGCTTGGCCAGCTCTGCGTGGGCAGGACGGGAGAGAACAGGGGCCAGAACAGTTCTTATCGCACAGGAGTTTCTGATCTTATTTACTTTCGGGTTTTTATTAAAAATGATCAATGATGCTTTGTAATCATTCCTCAAGTAAGTCGGTAATATCTTATTAAAGGCCAACCAGCCAAATGTTTGACAAATTTACTCAAGAAAAAGATGGGGTTTGTCAGTCAGTGTCATTTCCCTCCCGAAGTGTGGTTCGGCTCCCCAGGGCCACTGCTGTGCTCTGAAGAACAGGTATGGCGGCTGGAGCCGTCCTGAGCTGGAGGAATAAATGAAGTGGCACACGGTGTTTCCACATCATGAGCATTTATTCTTGTCTCGGGGCCAGGCACTCTGATGAGACAGCCCGGGAGTGACAGGGAGGGTAGGGTGGAAGGCCCCCTTGGAGCATTCTCTTGAAGAGCTCCAGAGATTTGTCCCCCAGCGTCCCCTTGGCATAGTGCTCAAGTCACTGAAGTCGCTCTGTTCTCTCTGAGAGCCCAGGGTGCCATCTCTTGAGGTTGCTGAAATGACAGTTAATAAACGTGTAGTTGATTCCAAGTACTGCAGAGCCCGTACTTGTCATAGTTGAAGAAAGTGTGGGGGGCTACTTTGTGGGCAGTAGAAGTGCTTGCTTCACTTGTTGGGGTGTTGTCACTGACCATTTGCCTTTAAGAAGAGGTTGATTTCCCGTGTCCCCAAGGGCCTCATCCAAGCCTCCTGGTTGCTCAGCCACTCTGAGGTAGGCTATTGAGGGCTTTATTTTTCATACCTCAGAGGGACACGAGACTGGGCAGCCTTGCTCCCTAGCTGAATGCCGGCTTGGCGGTGGCCACAGTGGCATGAGTGGCAGGCCAGCCTCTTCTGTCCTGTCCTTACCCCACCACTGTGGTACCGCAGCCTTCCCTTACCAGGAATAGGAAAAATACCAAATACAGTTTGTATTTGATGGCCTGTAGAAAAGAAAAATTCAAAAGACATAGGGTCTTCTGACTTTCTGAGTGCCTTGCTGGTATTTATAGCCATAGCTTAATCGCTTTGTATAAATTGAGCACGTTTTTCCAGCTGTGGGTTCGATTTTCTGATCTTTAAAATGAGGGCTGAGTAGCACATCAGTCGGTGCTGGCACCCCCACTGAAGCAAGAAGGGGCAGTTAGCGCCCGAGCCTCAGACAGAAGACAGGGAAATGCAAAAACCCAAAGGCAGGTCAGCGGGACCCATTCTGGGGACCAAGCAGCTCAGTGCTGTTCCCTGCCCGCCACCGGGCTCTGCTGGCATGTGTCCCCCTCCTGGGCAGGGGTTTGCTCCTGGTGCCTACACAGTGCCTGGCACATAGCAATGCTTAAGTACGGGTGAATGAACGGACTCTAGGTTCTGCGGACACAAACCGAAGTCACGGGCCTGCGCCTCGACACGCTGTCCGTAGGGAAGACACACCAGCTGGCAGAACTTGTGACAGTTACAAACCAGTGACGTTCGGTAACGAGGAAGGTGGCACTGGCTGGAGAAACAGGACAGGCGGGTCTGGAGGAAAAGCCTCAGCAGTTTTGAAGGCGCAACATGACTTTCACCAGCAAAACATTGTAGGAACGATCCTGAATTATCTAGGAAGAGTTGTTTTTCCTTACTGTGATCTGTTTAGAAGTCAGAGAAGCACAAGTATTATTTTAGAAATATTTTCATGAAAGAAGTTTACATTTAGGGGGAAAAGCAGGCCGGTGCTAAGTCGGTAAGCTTTGGTTATTTGCAAATGGGTCTTCTAATCTCCTAGCAGCGTTTTCATTGAGGTTTGCTGTGTTTCTCACCCGAGGTTGCTGATTAGTAACGGGAACCTGATTATGTAATGAATGAGAGGAATAGCTAAAGGTTTGGAGAAGACCAGCTTCAAAAACTTCAATGAAAAATGCACGGCTGGTGAGATAAAGTCAGTTTTTTTTTCCTGCTCCCCAAGTGTCAGTCGGTATTGGTTTTGACTGTCAGCAAAGCTGGTCACAGAGGTCATCCTTATCGACCCTCTCCACCCCCGAGCTGGTAAACTACCTTTGAAGGGATTTGGTTTGTCTCCGGCGGCCATATTTGCCTAGTGTTGACCCAGCCCATGGGGTCCCTTCCTCTGGGCAGTCCTCACGATGGCCTTGTGGATTTACAGTGACTCAGCTGTCTCCATTTCCAACCTGAGCCCAGGTAGCCGGACCCTGGGACCCAAGTGCAGGCTTCATATAGAAGCTCAGAGCAAGAATACAGCTCTTACTGGATGGATAAATAACTAGAAATTGCTTCTTGTGCCTTGGGTTTTCTTGTTAGGGAGGGTAAGGGAGTATATAAGATGTTAAAAGGAGTTTTTAACACTGGACTCACAGTCTTACTCAAGTGAAAGTCGATCAGAGGCTGAGGACTTGGAGAAACATGCCTTTGGCATGGAGACCGGAGTACCACTGAAATAAAAGTGCTTCGTTGTAGCGTTGCCAAAAGGGGCTGAAAATTCTTCAGCCTTTTGACCCGGGAGGCACTTGGAAAAAGCTTTATACTTAAAAAGAAAATAAAAAATCAGATTGCAGCTTGACCAACCCTGCTCTCTAGCTGCCTGTGTGCCCCACGCTGAGCCAGACTGCATTGTCCCCACAGACCTGGCGAGGGCGTGCGGACACGGATGGGTTGCATTTATTTCAGCAAATAACCAATGTTTCTGGTCAGTCATGAGCAGGAGAGTCTAATTTCTTCCCGGGGCCCTCAGCTAGAATCTGAAGAGGTCTGGGGGCTCCTGTCACAAGGCCCGGCCCCTGTGCTTGCCTTTCTATTAGTAATGCAACCCCAGATTCCAGGCCATGGCCAAGTGCAGCTGGCTGAGGGAGCCGATGTACACTGGTCTTAGTTTTGTGCTGCTTCCTTCGAGGCCTCTGAGAACAGAGGGAACGTTTCACTGATACACCTTCAGAGCTGGCGGTGGCCCGCCTGCTTGAGTCTCTGCTTATTCTGTGAGCACAAAGTTGGCACTGAGAAACCGCAGTCCTCTTTTTTTGACTTTCACTTATGGAAGGCTGACGAGGGGCCGCGGTGTTCTGAAATGCCACACTCATTCCTGAGCATGTTGGCTGGTCGACTTTTATATTGTCATGTGCTTGTTGCCCCATAACTGAAGCGCAGCGCCTCCAATGAAGAGAGTACATTTAAATAAAACAGATCCAGGTTTCCTTTATTCCTGGGGAAAAAAGCCATGGATGCAGAATAATATGCACGTAAATAGTAGTTTGTAAATAATCAGAGGGTACCAATTGAGTATCCCAAACGTGGATGACATTTAACGTTTTCCTTGCCACTGGGAAATGATCTGTCACATTATATCTGAAGTTGGTTGGCACCCACAGATAGAAATTCTAAATAGGAATGAGATGATGTAAATACTGGGGGTGCCAAAAAAATCTACACACACTTTAAGAGATATTATCTATGTATTACATAAATACTGCCAGTAACCACTCTGAGCACCTCCTGTAATTGCAGAAGTCAAACGTGACTTGTCTTCATCTTTCCTTATCGGTATATATTGAGCATAACAATTTTAATCCTTTCGTCACACGTATATACGTTTTTTGGCACACTCTATTTTCCTACGGGAGAGTTGCATGAAAGCTTTCAGTTAGTTGAATATAGTAATGCAGGGGGCACAAGGTGTTTGATATAACAATATCCTGATTTGGACACAGACCTTGTACAAGGGCCGAGGCTGCGTCTGCCTGTTCCCAGCCAACCCCATTCCTGCACGGTGCCTTGGTGTCCAGCATGGGTCTCTGTTACGTGGGTGACTGCCACAGTGTGTTGGCTGGTTCGTACAAGAACTCTAACTTGTTCCATCCGGTTCCCTATACCTAAGAGGGGGGTGGGTAGCCTTTCTCTGGGCCTTTATCTTCCCGGAGGCCTGCTCACGGAGGCCTGTGGTGATGGCAGAGAGAGAAGGAGGGGATAGGAAGAGAAAGAGGAGGAAGGAGGGAGAAAGGCGAGAAAGCAAGGAGAAAGAGCTGTCAAGTAAGAACGAATGCATTAACCAACACTGTAAATGACCTGGAGAGGCACAAGCTGTCGGAGTTGTCGAGGACAGTGGCCTGAGAGAGGCCCTCTGTTTGAATTCGGGGTCTGTCCTGTGTCTGACGGGCACTTCTCTGTGCGCTATGTCCCTGGGTGTGCACAGTGGCAGTGGCACTAGGATGGCAGGGCTGCATCCTTCAGGAGGGGAGCCGTGTTAATGGATGGAGTCTGTGGGGTCAGGTTGGAGTGTGGGTGCTCTGTACATTCTAGAAGAGCAGCTAAGTACCAGAGTTGAAAGTAATTTGGGGTTCCTCTGGCCTGAAGTGTAAGGTAAATGTTATTTCTAAAACCATCTGATTTGTCATTTTTCTATGCTAAGTTACAAGTAGGGGCCTGAGTATTGATGAAAACGATAAACATGTGGGGCAGATTTGGGGGGCCTCCACTTAGGTGAGCAACAGGACCCTTCCCAAGATTCGGGTTTCTGCTCCCTGCCAGACCCTTTCCAGCAAAATGTCACGGTGGTCTTTGAGGTTGGTTGAAAAGTGACTTTGGATGCTTTGCCTGGTTGCAGGACGAGTTTGACAGGCTGAGGCCCCTCTGCTACACCAGCGCGGACATCTTCCTGCTGTGCTTCAGCGTCGTCAGCCCTTCCTCCTTCCAGAACGTCAGTGAGAAATGGGTGCCCGAGATCCGGTGCCACTGCCCCAAAGCCCCCATCATCCTGGTGGGAACGCAGTCGGATCTCCGAGAAGACGTCAAGGTCCTCATTGAGCTAGACAAATGCAGAGAGAAGCCGGTGCCCGAGGAGGCGGCGAGGCTGTGCGCGGAGGAGATCAAAGCCACCTGCTACGTGGAGTGCTCGGCCTTGACGCAGAAGAACCTCAAAGAGGTCTTCGATGCAGCCATCGTCGCCGCCATCCAGTACTCGGACGCTCCGCAGCAGCCAAAGAAGTCCAAAAGCAGGACTCCGGACAAGATGAAGACCCTCTCCAAGTCCTGGTGGAGGAAGTACTGCTGCTTCGTGTGACGGTGGCAGGGAGCGCCGGAGACCGTGTTCACGTGAGTCGACGCCGGAAGCGACCGGCGCTGAAACGAGCCGCCTTTCCACGTGCGCCTGCGCGGAGAACGCTGTCACCGACCGAGGCTTTCCCCACGGACGTCTTCTTTCTGCCTTCGATTTGCTTGTCCTTGGCGCTTAGAGATGAGACTCTGATGCAACGTGTTTTTAAATAAATTAAGCATTTTTCATAACTTTGGAAATTTAGAGTTTTGGATTGCTATCTGATATAAAAATGTCACCTCATGTCTGAGTGTCAGGAGGAATTCTGCTGCATCAGAATATGCGGGAGGACCCCATGTTTCAGCGACAGGACAGGTGGCCTGACACCACGGGAACAGCAAATAGCTTGCAAACTCCATGCTTTTTATTCTTTTTTTTTTTTTAAAGGAGCAAACACCAGAATAAAAAGAGAAAGACCTCTGCCTACAAAACCTCAAACCAGTCACTTTTGTCATCTACCACCTCCTCGTTGCATCACATTTAAAAACACCAAAAAAACCAAAACAAAACAAAAAACAACAACAAAAAAAAACATCCCACTAAGCCTTCGGCACTGTGTAGACCAAAAAGGAGGAATTGTTTATTGGGATTTTGTTCTGGGAGCAGCGTGGTGACCCTGTGTAAACGTGGATCTGCGCAGTCCTGCGGGTGTCCGCCTGGGGCACTCCACGTGTCGTCTGTGGAGTGACTGTTCAGACCCGGGCGCTGCGGCTGCTGGTGGCGCGCATGCGCCGAAGCCCTGGTAACGAGCGCCCAGGAGCCCCGCAGGCGCCGGGCCGTGCGCGCTCCCGACAGGCCCACAGTAAGTGTTTGTGGGACTTTTATAGAAAATCGGCCCAAACGGACTTCTCACACGCACGCACACGCACACGCGTGCGCGTGCATATTACTGCCTTTGCTGCTGATTCTGACTTGTAAACAGTGAACGGGGGGACGCACGGCCACAAAAGCAGATGTGAGGGACGGGGGCTCCTTTTTTTGTGAACACTCATTTGAACAGATTGGTTTTCACGAACCTCTCTGCAAACCTCTCTGAAAACCTGGTAAAACAGGCAATCCAGTCCACAGGTGTCTTTCCGGGGACCTGCGCGAGAGGCAGCGCCGCGTGTCCCCCGCGTCGCCGAGGCCGTGCAGGGGCCGGCCGGCCGGGGACCACAGCTCCCTCGCGCAGCTGCCTCCTTATTTTTAGGCAGTTAGGAAACCACGTGTTCGTGAAACATCCATGTTCTTCAGGGTGGCCGTTTGAGGGCTTAACTTTCTGGATAACACAAGTGCCACCCCCGAGAGTCGTCTTACTTTGTGACGGTGCTTCTGAGATGCCCCGTGGCTGCCCGGCGCTTTGTGACGTCAAGCTTGCAGTGGGTGGAGCATTTTACCAAAACCTGTTTTGGGGTGGGGGAGACTTTTATCTTCCTGTGGGCCCCCTGTTGTCGTTTTATGTTTTTGTTTTTTTTTTTTTTAAAAAGAGCCGACTTTGTTTTTCCATAGAGAAAGTAAAAGATTAGGTTATCCTTCAGGCTCGGGTCATCTTTGATTTCTATTAGTAAATAAACTGAACTAATTTCTTTGCTTAAAAATGAAAATATCTAGACTGTTTACTATTTATTTTTCAGTACATTGAAATTGATATCAGTCATGATTTCCTGAAGCGTTTAATGATAACCTGAGTGAATAAATAAAATGACTTCATTTGTGGAAATGTCCCAAACAGACCTAAGAGAGTGCCCATCTCTGGACCCCTGCCTGACTCCCCTTTTCCGGGAAGAGGCTTCCTGGCCAGGGCCCCACATGCCCAGTGCACAGAGATCAAGGTGGGGTGGGACTTATTTGACTGGGAAATCATGTTAAACAATATTTTTATATTTAAGCAAATGTCATGGAGTACATCGCAAGTTAACTTTTAAAAAAGAATATACACCTTGAAAGAAGTTTAACTCCTGTGACAGTGTGAGGGCTGCTCTTGGTGCCCCTGGGTGGGGACTTCAGCACCCTCAGCCGTTAGAGCCACTGTGTGGAAAGCCATGCATGATGAACCCCGTGGCCCAGAGCTGGGAGCTTTCTTGGAGGGGTTTATGTTTACCCCAGCTTGACAGGACCTGGGTCATTAGCCCTAACAGTCCGGAGCACTGACATTGAAGTGCAACACACAGTTTTGAATCCTCCCCTGCATTTTAGAGAACACTGAAGGTACGATTGTCCTGGTGGTTTGCCACCATTTTCCTTTGTGAAGATAGAGATTGGGGCAGAAAAGTTTTTACTAGTAAGTGCTTTGACTTAAATGTAAAGTCAATACACGTCCAAGGTCACACACTGTTAAACTTGAAGCTTGGTATGAAGGAGAGGACTATGTTAGTTGTGCTTTAGAAAATGCCCCTTTAGCTGAACTATAGAGTAGGCTGGCCAAAATTTTAAAATAACAATTTACCCCCAAACTGTTGTCGCTCTTTACCGTGTCTGGGGAATGAACTTTCTGTGATGATCTCTGTGCTTGAGCGACTCGAGGGAAACCACCCAGGTGTTACACAAGCCCACTCGGGGCGAGGTCTTCTCCCCAGACTCGTAACCTGGTGCCTTACCAAGTGTGCTGTCCTGTTTTCAAGTGTACATGATGGCGAGCAGAACGCTGTCCTTGCAAATGCTATAAGTAAGGTGGTATGAAATAAATTCTGACCTATGGGTACAACTGTACTTGCCTTTTCTTACAAAAGCATTTCATTGGAAATGAATAAAACTCAGCCACATGGAGAAGCAGGTTGGTGGGGAAGCGTGGCATGCGTGCCCCCAGAAGCATGCTGGGATTTCATCTCAACCAACACCCCAGGTTCTGAGAATTTCAGGGTCACAGCTGATGCAAGAACTTGGTGGTGGCTCTCTGCCTATAATGGATGGTGGGCTGGTGTCCCTGTGTGTGGGAGGAAGCACTGTCCTTGGGGCCAGAAGTCCAGGCTCAGAAAAGCAGTGAGCGTGTGGTGGGATAGGGAGATCACTAGGTCTGAGCCTCAGTTTCCTCCTCCTCACCAGGCTGTTTGAGGCCTGACCGAGAGCCTGTCTGCATAGGTGGGATTAATGTCCAGGTGCAGGGGATTAGAGGTCAAAGGTGCCATGAGCCTCACCAGAAGGGCACAGGGGCCCTGTCTCCAAGGGCACTGGATGTGCCATATGCTGTGTGTGAACTGTCATCAGTTTTCTCAACATGCCACCCAAATGTGGTCCTTACGCCAGGGGCCCCAGGGAATGTGGCCCTCAGAGCTGGACCATTCTGAGAGGCCGGATGCCATCCTTTTCCCACCGTCCATTCTCGGGTATGGGCCATGTTCCTGGTCACCTAAAGGACAGGCCTGTCCACTTCAGTCCCCATGGTGCCTTAGGCCAGGCTATGACTTTTCATATCCACCGAACATTTCAGCACACTGTACTGGGATACTGTGCAGAGAGAGCCAGAACCCCTCTGCTCACGTCTTGGAGTACCCTCACTGGCCTCCGTGGGCAGCCTGATCCTAACGGCGGACCCAGAAGTTTCTCCTCACCCAGCCCCAGTCCTGCCACCCATATCCAGGACAGACCTTCCTGGGACACATTGACAGAGAGCACCCTGTGCCTTTAAGGAGGTCAGGGTGCGCTTCATGGAGATGTTTCTATGACCTGAAGGAGGTGAGGGAATGAGAAGTATGTAGGGGAAGAGGTTTCTAAAAGGAATAGCAGGAGCAAAGGCCCTGAGGCAGGGGAATGTCTGGCATGTCCGAGGCCAGTGTGGACAGGACTGAAGCAGTGTGGGGAGGAGGGCAGCAGATGACTCAGGAAGGACCTGGTGGCATGGCAAGGAAGGGGAGGATGGGACTGGGCTTCAGGGCCAGGCTGTTTGAGCTTGAACCCCAGCTCTGCCTCTTACTGGTTGTGAGTCCTTGAGCTACTTAACCTGCTGACCTCTCTGTGCATGTCTGCCCTACAGATCTATAAAGGGGATGAGCCTGGCACCTATGCCACGGGCCAGTGGGGTTCTGCATGTAAGGTGCCGGTGCATCGTAAGCACTCAGGCAGTGTTCCCTCGGATGGTCTTGCTGCTAAGTTCTGTTCATTTTTTTCCCAGCGGGACCCCCAGTGGATCAATTTGTGACTGTCCCCCAGTGGCTTTCATCTTCAACTTTCTGATTTTATGAGACATTTGTTTTTATGGGTAATAATACACTTATTCTTTTTCATTTCCACTCATTTTTATAAAGTAAGAGCAAGATAATGTAAATGACTCCAGGAGTTTCACGGGCTGACCCTGAAACGCAGACCCGCTGCTGGAGCTGGTGGGACTGCCCGGTGGGCCGCCCTCTGGGAGAAGCTGTGTGCTAACCCGGCGGCTGCTCAAGACGAGGCCTGCAGACCGAGGTGGGGTGCGGAGTCCGGGCCAGGCAGCAAAGAAGCATGAGTGGGGACCCCAAACCCGGATTCACTTATACAAAATTGTGTGTGTGTGTTCTTATATGTTTAAACTCCAATCCCCTGCAAATGACTCCCCATGTGATGCAGCACACCTATCGAGACACCTTTTCCGCCACTCAGAATGATTTTTGAACTCGTGAATGGTGATGGCTTTTAGGGCTTCTCCCGTTTTTGCTCCACTTTTTTCATGCCGCCAAAGCGTCTCCCTGAGGACTTCTTTCATCTGGGGAAGAAAAGTCCCTTGGAGTGAGATCGGGTAACTAGGGTGAGGCCCGGGGGTCATGCCACTTGGCTCAGAAGCTGCTGAACACTCAGCGCGGTGCGGGAGGTGCGCTGTCCTGGCCATCTGTTTGCCACGGCCCGGGGCGTGTTTGCCATAAATCATGACGCGGCCTTCTCAAAACTTCCAGATAGGCTCTTGAGGCATTTTCCTGCTCAAGGCCACTCCTGCCTCTTAGGAGTGTACTTTCTTTCAATAAACTATCTCTTTGTTTCACTTCTAAAAAAAAAAAAAAGCTTCCAGATAAAAACTCTGATGGACCGTTTGACCTGGAGGAAGCAATTCCGATTGCACAATCCTCTCACATCAAAGCAACAGATGGTCATTGTTTTCTCGTTTTTGGGGGGGTCCCCTCTCCTATTGTGTGGGAGTCAAGGGCTCCCCACTGCCGTTCCCAGCCCTCAGAAAGGCTGTCCCTTGACTCCCTTCGTACGAGAAGCTGTCACTTCAGATTCAGACCAGCATACTCTTGGGTTGTGACTCCGGAGCTGTTTGTAGCGTCATTGTTCATTAGCCGAGTCATCCAACCACAGTTTTCTCTATCTCCCATATAACGTGTAATCCTAATAAAAACAAAACAAAACAATAAAACAAGTCTTGGAGGCATAGTCAGCATATAAAAGAGCCGTGTGGCTGGGAGCCTATAGGTCAGCTGAAACCAAGACCCATGCTGGAGCCGAAAGTCGCATTGCCATGCATTTGCCTCCTGAGTCCCACAGGTACTTAAACTTAACTCGCCCTGTTAGTGTCCTGTCACTGCAGGGGCAAATCACTACAAACTCGGTGGTTGAAAAGAACACGATTCTTCACCTTATAGTTCTGGAGGTAATAAGTCTCAGGTGGGCCTCCGCGGTGATAAAATTTATGCCAGGCCTGAACCAGGACAGAAATCTGGAGGGCCTGTGGGAGGAGCTGTCACCTATGTCACTGCAGGCACCCTGCAGGAAGAACTGTCTTTACAGCAGAACCCCCTGGCTGTACCCGTCCCTGCCCTGGACATGTCCTTGTCCCTGTAATGTACTTTGTCCAGTGCAATGTCTGCACATACTGGACTGTAGTCCTTCCTTGTCCCTGAATAGAGCCCCCTTTTGATGACGGAATGCTTGGTCAGTTTTGTTCTGTGGTTGACACGGGGCTAAAATCAAGGTGACAACAGGACTGTGTTCTTTTCTGGAGTGTCTGGGGGAGGGGTGGTCCCCTTTCTTCCAGCTCTAGAGCCCACCCATGTTTCCTGGCTCATGACCCTTGTCCGCCTTTGGAGCCAGCAATGGCTGGGCGAGTCTTTCTCACAGGGAGTCCCTCTGACCCTGACACATCCAAGGGCCCACTCAAGGCCATTGGATTAGAGATCCCCATCTCCAACCCACTCCACCTTTGCCGCGTAGCCTGCATGCTCACAGCTGTAGGACACGGTCATCTTTGGGGGCCATTCTCCTGCTGAGCCATCATCTCCTGAGGTCAGCTCACTGTTCCCCAGCACTTGCCACGTCTGTGTCCCTGTGTGCTCTTCTCCTCAGGGAGTGCTCAGAATGGACCAGCACCGCGGTGCCCTTGTCCAAACCAGGAACCTGTCATCAGCCCAGACCCCTTTTCCTGCACGCTCACATCTAAGTCCTGGGGTTGGGCCTTATGCTCATGCCCTGCTCGTCCTTACGCCCAGCCTGGCGGGAATTCGGCTGCACCCCATCTTTCTCTGGCTGTCCTCACATCTCCTCCTCCAGCCACGCTTGTTTGTTTTTAACTTCTAAGCTACTTCTTCACTTCTAAATACACTCAATTTCCATTGCCTTATAGCATGGCTTTCCAAATATCTTAGAATGCCTCCTCATTTTGCAGGCCCCACATGGGAGTAGTTGTATTTTTACTCTTTTTACCAAAATACAAAATGAGAAAAAGTCACCTGTGATGGCACGTTCACACCGATTGAGATAATAACTCATAATAAAAGCTTTTGTGAATTCAAAAACGATTCTCATTTTATTCTCTGCTCAGTGTAATGCTGATGGAAGTTAATCACAAAGCATCTACATACAACTGAAAAATAGGAATACGGCAGACTGCTCCGGCACCCCTGAGGGATGGGTAGATGCCGGATAAATGTAAGCAGGCTCTCCATTAACCGGAACCCAGGCCACGTTGCCGGATACTTGAGATTTTGCCAGTTTCGGTTAACAGAGAGTCTATGTTACAACATGATTCTGCAAACATTTGGTGCTCCCGCAGTTCTCCCTCTCCTGTCACCCACTCTGAAGCTTCCGGGGGGTGGGGGGTGGGGGAAGGGTGTGGCCCTCAGCTGGGGAACCAGAGATCTGAAGGAGAAAATCTGAACTCCTTTGTGCAAAGATTTCCTTGCTGTAGACCTTACCTCCTGCCTGCTTTGGAGTCCTACCCCTGTCCTCCCTGGCTCTCCCCAATGTTCCCTGCACCCCGTGTTCCTGGACTTCGGTGCGCTGTATCCCAGAGCAAGACAGACTGGCTGCAGGGTCCGTGTTCTTGAATTCATGGCCGCGCCGAGAGGGCAGCACCAGCCGTCAGCAGCAGCCTCGGTCAGGCACGGCGTATAGAGGAGCAAACGGTGGCAGGGGCCCCTGGCTTAGCTGGCTGACCAGGGACAGATGTGGCAGGCCACCCCCAGGGAGCAGAGGCTGCTCGAGCAGCAGCCAGTGGCTTAGAAGGTGGATGAGGTCCCGTCTCACCTTGATATTACACCCCCATCTCCTGTCTCCCCTTACACTTCAAACAACACTCAGCTTTACTATGGTTGGCATTTCAGGGAGGTCCCCACAGGGACAGAATGCAGTGGCCATCCCCATGAGCCACCTTGCCCTTCCCACGACAGGGCTCTCTCGCGTCTCCTGCCAGTCAGGCAGCTGGGCAGGACCGCTCGCTGGGCGTGCGCGGTGGGACACGGTGGGACACGCGTCCTCGTGGGCCTGTGTCCTGCAGCCCAGGCAGACTTCTCCGGACTGTTGAAACCGAAAGCCCAGGTAGAGCTCAGACACTTGGTAGATCCTCAGCACACAAGCTTTTGGAGGTGACAGTTGTGTCCCCCACCCTTTGACAGGTGTGGGATGGTGGTCAACTCCGAGTCGGGCTGTAAGACAAGTACCAGCATTGCACACGCTAACGGAAGCGGCCCGGGTGCTTCAGGAGCAAATACCCCAAACCGCCGTCTTACAGGAAATCAGGAAAACGTCACGGACTCTAACGATGACAATGGAATAGGTGGCCTTGATTCATTTATTTACCGAATGCTTTTATTGGTAAAAAAGAAATATAGAAGAATCACACACAAAATCACCCCCAAACTTCTCCCCCCACTCAGACCCTCTTCCCTCGTGCCCCGTCTCTCTCCCTGACCCTCCCGACTTCCTGCTTTCGTTCTGGAAGAAGATCTCAGGCCCGACCACCAAACCGGGGGGCGCGCCCGGGGCGTCCCCGCCCGTGGAGGAGCCCCGCCAGGCTCCCTGGGAAGTGGGTGTCCAACACGTGGGTGAGATCGACACAGTTTACCTCCTTTCCCACTTTTATTTCTGGATCTACGGGATGAGGGTGGGGGTGGGGCCATTTGTGAGTAGTTAGTGCCTTTGTGACAGCCTTCAATAATTTAAAAAATCAGTCCTTGTGTGGCCAAGAGCTCACCCAAAGTTAGACAGTGTCCCGCGTCACCCGTCACCAGGCCCCTACCTTAAATGACCTCACCTTCACCTCCAAACTCAAAGTCTGCTCAGAGTCAAGTGTTTCTATTTCAAAATGTGAAAAGTCGAAGGGGACAATTAGTGATTAGGTAAACAACTGTTTAGGTAAAACAATGAAACGTTTTCTTACAAAAAGGTTAGTAGAGGAGTCCGGAACACTGGATTTATAAGAGGAAAAACTGTTTGGTAACATTGGGACACCTGAAACGTGTGAACGACACTAATTTATTGAGCATGGGAAACATTTTACCTTTTGCCCTCAGCTGTCTAATTCTCCTCTCGATCAAGTTGTAATAAGAATGAATGCAAACACGCCGCGTTTCTCCTAACCCCTCGGGCTTGCATTGGGCTGGCTGCTCCTGCCCCCTCGGTCAGGGACACAGACACTGCTCTGCTGAGTGAGGGACTCTCCACGAGCCAGTGGCAGACTCACGGGTCAGTGAGGGCATTTTACAACCAGCTGTCCCTCTTCCCTTCCTGCTCTTGCATAGAAGACACAGAAGAGGCTTATGCAAGGGGGACCCCCCCCCAAAAAAAACCCCAGAATTTATTTATAAAAAATTGTGTATTTATTCTTTCTTGTTTAAACGTCCGTCACCTTCAAAGTACCCTTCATTGGATGCCCTGCGCCCATCGAGACACCTTTTCCTCTGCTCAAATCAGTTTTTGAAGTCATCGATTTGGATGCCTTTTAGTGCTTCTGCCATTTTTGTTGGTTTCACCTCTTCCACATCGGCAAAACATTCCCTCTGAGGACTTCTTTCATCTGGGGAAACCCAAAAACGTCACTTAGGGTGCGATCAGGAGAATAGGGAGGGTGGTTTTGGGTAAAAATTGGTGAGCACTCAGTGCGGTGTGGGCAGGCGTGTTGTCATGCCACACATTGTTTGCATCAATTACCCATATGAAATGGGCAAATGTTTTAGAAGAGTCTCCAAAAAAAATTCACGGAAGCTGAATGCAGGCTCTCACAACCATGCCCGCTGGTACCTGATGCAGATGGGCTCCCAGAACACTCACCTAGTTGGGAAAGTCTGTACTACAAGGGGCACACCCTCCAGAAGATAATTCTGGGATTTTTTGGGGTCTCCCTTCTTACAATCCCCAATGGGGAAGTGCTTGTCTGATTACCTATATGTCTGTATAACAAGCCACCCCGTAACTTAGTGGGGACCTAAGACAACAGCTGTTAGTCTGTTCTTGCGATCCCATGGGTTGACCAGGCTCAGCCAGGCGGTTCTGCTGAAGTCACAGGCAGCTGGGAGCAGACTGGGCTGAGCCCTGAAGAAACCCTGGGTCTCTCTCCCCGTGTCTGAGCCTGGCCCGAGCTTCTTTATAGCACGGAGACTGACTTCCACGAGTGTGTATGCCACGAGAACGCTCGGTGTGCAAGGGCTCTGCATGCCTGTTTGTACCATGCTTGTTAAAGTCCATGGGTCAAAGCCAGGCCCAGAGACCATGGGGGTGGAAAGCAGAGTTGAGTTGCACAAGGACACGGGCCCTGAGAGGTGTGTTTACCTGGGGCCCACCACGTGGACAGACTCAGGAAAGGAAAGCTATGGGGCTGCCAGGCTGGGGCAGTCCCTCATTCGTGTCCATTCGCAATAAATAGAGGTGGGTTGTCTGCACTATCATGCAGGTGCAGGAAGCAACAGGTCTAGCAGTTGTTTTCTAAAAGGTGCACAAACATGTACGCATCACCTGTATTATTTTCAGCAGGGTCTGACTATTCATGGTTGACACAACACGTTCCTAAGCTCTCTGTGACTCTTCTTTCTTTGGGGGAAAAGTACATACTTAAAATAAGTGAAAATTGGCACCTTGCTGAGCAAGCAGACAGCTGGATGAGACAGAGTTTGGATGTTTCCGTCTGTTCCCCTCCCCGACAACAGGGGCAGAATTCAGCTGCATTTGGACAAACGGAATAATGCCGAGCCCAGAGTGTGTTAAAGGGCCTTTTAAAAACCTTATATTAAAACCATCACCATTATCAGCATGCTATCAGCCTATCCCGCGCAAAATTGAAAGTACTCTCCACCATCTGATAAGTACCCGTTTCCCAAAGCAAAAGAGCTGGTTTACAAACCAGGCTGGTGACAGCCCCCCTGCTCTGCCCCTCCCTGGTGGCATTTTGGGAGGAAGTTGTCCCTGGGGTCCTCGAGGAGACATCTGATTTTGACCATGGTTCTATTCTCCCGTCATGCCCTTCTCCTGCACGCAGTGTGTAACATGCCCACATTTGGGGTGTGAACGAGGATGGTTGCTCTCAGGCAATGCCACCGGGAGGCTGCCTGGCACACAGCTGGGAGGAGGGGCCAGAACTACTTCCAGGCTTCCTGGGCTCTTGTCCAGCCTCTGCCCCTGACCTCCATACGTTCAGAGGGTGAGTTTAATTTCTTTCCGCTTTAATTTCTTCAACCTCACCAGGAGCTGCAGTTGCGAAACCTGCACTGCCCCTTTGGTCTGTACTTTTAAGACAAGCCCACTCGGTTTCCGCTTGCCCTCCGCAGGCTTAGGCGTTTTCCTCTTAAGCAAAATCAATATCAAGTTAATAAATCTGTAGCTCTCACCAAAGCCCAAGTACAGAGAATGAGGCCTGGAGGCCGTCGAGCTCAGCCGCTCTGCGTGCGGACGCGGGAGCAGGGCAGCTGGGATCCTGAGCGGGGCAGGCACGCGTGTCTGACAGCCGGGCCAGCGCGAGTGTCTCCGGAAGCCAGGAGAGCCCTCACGCCGTGCTGCACGCACGGGCCGTGCCTGCGCGGTAATGGGGTTGATAAAGGCGAGCTTATGCCCCGGGCGTCTGCCGGCTGTTCCCTCCATCGGGCCGAGAATTCCCTATGTGCCTCTCTGAGTGCCAACGAGCACTCGGCCGAGGATCCTTGCCCTTTGGGAGTGCACTGTGCTGGTTACGCAACGCCCTTCGGAGGTAAGCATGCTTCCTCTCCGATGTGTTCTCACTGAACTGCCCCGAGTTAATTAGTCTCCCTCGGGGAGACAGCGTTATCTCTTATTGCCGCAATAACAATTAACTTTTTAACAATTAACCACGGCCTTCAACCACAGATACGCCACGATTTAAACAAAATCACAGTATCATCAACCGACGAAGATGTGTCAGTCCTCGGGTACTTACTCACTGGGGACCTTTATTCCTGAAGCCTCGCGCTGAGCACAGCTCCGGGAGGCCTGGAGGACTGTGACGTTTTTACGCGTAACCGACACCGGAAACGGTGGCACTCTGGCTGCCGTGGGTGGTGGCGCAGGGACGGGTCACGGGAACTGCAGTTTAGGAAGGAGCCGCGTTTAGAAACTGACATGAACAACGGTTCATTTTAGCATTTTTTTTTTTAAAAATCATAACATTCAGGCAAGGCGGTCCGGAAAACAAAAACCCAGCCACAAACCCATCCATTTCTCACATTGCATGGCTGGATACTTTCTGGTCAGCCCTCGTATATTCTTAGTTTAAGAATATTGGGGAAAAAACCTGGGAAACCAGAAAAGAGAAAAATAACCCTCGTCCCAGTACCCAACACTTTGGTATTTCGATTCCAGTACTTCCTTATGCCTTCCTGGGCACCCTCCGTCTCTGTCCGTAGGTGCCAACTCCCAGCCGGCGCTGGGCCAGCGGCCCCTGTGGCTTCGGGAAGGTCCGCTTAAGCTGCCCCCCTCGGCGGGAAGTTGAGGGCCACTTCCCACTCCCGCTGGCACACCAGGTCTGACCTCTGCCGTGTGAATGTTCTTTAACCTTTCACACTCATCTGATCCGAGTGGGGGCCCCACCCTCTCCTCAGCCTCCTCTGTGTGTGACCATCGACCAGGTGTCAGCCGCTTGCTAGGGGTTTCTCCCCTAAACGCCCCCCCCGCCCCCGCTCCGACAGGGAAGGTCCCCCGCTCACACCTGAGCTGCCCTAACCTGCTGACTGGGACAGGTGTCGATGGCATGTGCACAACTGTGCACGTCACCAACAGGACGTTTAGCAGGTCCTGTTTCCTTCTTTCCATTCTGAAGCAGCATCGTGAGACAATTCAAGTCAGGACAGGCTTCTGCGAGTGTCAGGCTTTCTGGAAGCTTCTTTTTGACACTAAACTTGCATTCAGCGCCCACCGCAGAAACCCCCAGAGAGAAAGTGGCCACCGGGGTTGAGGGAGCACGAACTTGGGAGCGGCTGCGGTGTCACACTCCCCTCCTCCGCCCCGAAGGCTCGGTGACCTGCTGGGGCGCGGTGGGGCTGAGGACAAAGCGCTGCAGTTTCCCGTGCAGGTGGCAAACGTGCAGGGAGCACATGGTTTCAAGAGCCCCACATTATGCAACGGCCAGGGGGCTACCCTGCCAGGAAGTCACAGGCAGAATGTCCTGCAGTGGCTGCAGGATGGCAGGGGGAGGCAGCTAGCAGGACAGCTATCCTCTCCCTGCCCCCGTCCGCTGGGCAACAGCTGGCAGCACAGGTGACGGCAAAGGACATCCACGCCGGCCCGTCAGCCACGAGGTGGTTGTGGCCACGCTCGTCTGTGCTCGTCACACACCCTTGAGGGAGCCCGGCCGTCGGAGATCCGTGACTCCATCTGCTTCCAAGGTGGAATGGCAACTCGCCCACAGGGTGCCTACACACGCGTGACGCCGCTGACGTCCCGGGCCTGGGGACACCCAGTATCCATGGATTTGGATTCAATTCTACGCGTATTTGCTGATCACGCATTCGAGCGCTGTCGCTGCAGAGATGACGAAGGTGGCTTTGTCCTTGGGAAGCTCTCATTCCTTCCTGAGGGCGTGGTGGCGGCTTCTCGTACGACGAGGCCTTCTGCCGTCGGAGCCTGGGGTTCAGGGCCCGGACGGAGCCCCACGAGCCCGGACCCCGCCGTCTGAGGGGCGCTGGCTGCTGGCTGTGTGTCTGTCCCTTCTGATAGACTAGCGACTGCTTGAGGACGGGGACTACGTCCTCTTCGTTGGTGTATTCCTTACTTTTCATAGGAAATTAGAAAGAGATGGGGAAGGGAGGGAGGTGGGAAATGAAAAGAAATGTTACTAAAAGGCGATCCTTGAGTCCAACACCAAAAGGCGAATATGATTTTTCCCAATTGGAAGAGGAAGAAATGATGGATTCTTCTTGGAGTGGAAAACAATCAGCAAAGATTGCATCGAAGAGATGACATTTGAGCCAACCTTGGAAGAGTGACAAAATTTGCCACTTGGAGAAGGAGGAAGGCGGGTAAGGCACACAGGCCGTGACACTTTAAAGCCATGTAAGTGTGTGGACACGGCGGGCGTGGAGATCTGACGAGAGAGGAGCCTGGGTGGCAGATGGGGGCTGACGTGCCCGGCCGCGCATGCTGGACCAGGAAGGCGGGGACACAGTAAAAACAATTGATCGGGTCTTCGATCCAGAGCCGGACACCTGGAGGGAAGACAGGACGGGCGCGGAGAGGCCGGGGCAGAGTTAGGGACCGCCACGGGGCCCAGCAGAGGTGATGAAGGTCTCAGCTAGCTGAGGGGCCTTGGGAGTGCCGAGCTGAGGATCAGTGTCACCTTCTGGGGTTTAGAAACACCTGATCGTGAAAGAAACAGAATTCAGCAACACTGAGATCTCAGGGGCGTAGAAGGGAGGCCAGTGCGGTGCATGAGAGACACTCAGTCAGGAGCAGGTGGCTCTGGGCGGCGGGGAGACGACGATCTGAGTTGAGGTCGGAAGTATGACCAGACCCGTGTCTGTTGCTGCTATTAGGGGAGATCGACAAGGAGAGAGGCGCCCCTGGCGGGGATTTTAGTGCCCTTGGGCCCCCATGCTGTGTGGGCCACGCCACGTCGGAGCAGCCCCGCAGTGCCCGCAGCCTCAGCCCTGGGCCAGCGGTGGGCGTGCTGCCCCCCCTTCCTCGTTGTACTGTCCCCCGAGGAAGGACAGGCGCGGTGATGGTGCCGTAGCATCCACCCCCAACCTGCAGTGGCTTCGAGCAATCAAGGTCCATGACTTGTTCGTGTTACGGTTGTCGGAGGTCAGCTGGGGACACTGTCCCACGCCATCGCTGTCCTTCCTTTGGGTTCAGGCTGATGGGCCACTGTTAACAATTGTCACTGCAGTGGGAAAGGGGGACATGGCAAAGCCTCCGCTTCTATTCCAGTGGCACAAGGGACAAGAGACCAAGCTCTTGTGCAGAAGAATTCCAAATAATGTGTGTGAGTGCTTGTCTCTCAGGGAGCTGGAGCTGAAGTCTCCTCGATGTGACATGTGACATCTTCAGTGACTCCTTCCCAAGAGTGTGGGAGGGAGAGAAAGAACTTCCCAGTGCAGAAGCCTGGCAAATGCCCCCTTGGCCAGGTGCTCGATGTCACCAGCGATAAGTCACGGTGGTGGCACGTAGCCTTGACATGATATGATGAGAAGGGCAGTTCGCCCCTCTGGTCCTCACAAAGCCCTGTGCCCTCCGTCTAACCTTGAGACAAACACCAGACAGACCCCAATTAAAGCACGTTCTATGAGAGCCCCGATTACAGCTGCGCAGCACCGTCAAGGTCATCAAAAACAAGGAAAGCCTGGGAAGCTGTCACAGCCCAGAGGAGCCTCAGACAGGCACGACCACCAAATGGTTTTGTGGGTGGGACCCTGGAACAGAGAAATGACATTAGGGGAACACTAGTGAAATCGAGTAACATGTGGGAGTTAGTTCACGGTCACCTACCGAGCTTGGCTTCGCTATGACAAATGTGGCACAGGACTGGGGGTGGCTGCGGGTGGGCTATGCGGCAACTCTACCCACTGTCTTTGCAGCTTGTCTGTAAGCTGAGTAGCATTCCAAAGGACAACGTGTATTTAAATTAAATGAAAAAGAAGCACATGTCACTTCCGATCACAGAATTGACCCAAGAACTCGGAGCTACTTGCTGACACTGGTGTCTGCCTCTCAGAGTGTCACTCGGTGTCATTATGAGATTACTGAAAGGAATGAAGCCTATATTTCACTTGTAAATAGCCGGTGGCCAGGAGTGACCAAACCAAATCAATGTATCAACAGCGATTGGCGGGAGAAAGGAAACCAAGTCAAACAGGGTGTGCAACACGACGACACACAGCAGAGAAGTGACACGGTTCGGAAGTGTCGCCCACCCTCGTTGCATTTGCTGAGGCCCCACCTCACCCACGTGGGGAGGACGGGGTGTCCAGGGCACTCACCTTTGGATGGGAAGCTTAGTGCCACTCCACAGGTTCGATGACCCTGGGTTCCTTGGGGGAGGGACTGGGATTTTTGTTGTCACACCCTGGGCGAACATCTCCCTTGGTCCCGTCTGGTCCCCAGATCACAAAGTCCCTTCTCATGTGCTCTTCCAAGTCCACTTGGCCCCAGGAACGTGCTGGACTACGGGGAGACGGGTCGTCAGAGGCGGGGAGCAGAGCAGAACTGATAAACAGGACGGAGCGTGCTCTGTGGGGACACCGTGGGGGCCCCAGCCGGCTGGACTGGAAGGCGTGCTGGGAAGTGCAGGGAAGGTGCGGGGAGCACGGTGTTGGACGTGGGGTCCTGTGTGCTCAGCAGGGGGGCTGGCACTTGGCTGAGGGGACAGTCACACGGCGTTGGCTGGAGGCTGCCGTGTCCTCGGGAGACGACCTGATGATGGTGCTCGGGGGGGATGTGGAGACTGGCTGCTCAGCACCCATCAGTTTGCAAATGGCCTTGTTGCATCTGCTGGGCTAAACCCCAGCTGCAGGGCCGGCCGGCCAGGCGTGTCCACACTGTGCTCCTTGGGACTGAGTGTTGTGTTTTTAGTGGCACTTTTCTAACCGGTGTCACTATGTTCTCATTTCCTCAAATGCTGCCACGGGTTGCGATTCCTGTTTCATGAAAGGAAGTCATTGAGTTGGTTGCATTGCCATGAAGATGCATGGGCTTGTACAGCAAATATGGTAACAAGAGAGTGACCAGGGCGTGGGGGACTGGTGTCCTCCTCCCAGGCGTGTGGACACGGGCGCGGTCCTGTGCTCTGCCGACACACTGTCTGCTATTTTCATAGCAGAATTGCTGGTCAGTTAACCATCACGTCAGTATTCCGGGCACTTTGCTCCTTTACAGAGATTGTTCTAGCATCTGTGGGGTCTTGGCCTTGTGGGCCATGGTCAGGCATAGTGCCTAACGCAAGGGTAAAGAGAAAGGAAACGTGGGAAGTTTGCCGGTGCGTTTCCAAACACCTTTCCTTTCTGCTGCCTTGGCTTGATCTTGCTTTGTTTCTAAAGACATTAGCATATAAACTTCAATTTGGCTTTTCTCCTTCCTCCATGAGAAGTTAATGAATTTCATAGGTGTTCGATCTGGCCACAGGCTATTTCATTAGCTAAATAAGTTTCATTAACTTTAGTGATCTCATAACTATACTGCATGATAGACTGTGGTGTGAACATGTTCTCATTCAGTTTAATCTTTTATCAGGGGGACCCCCCCCCAACAAGAACGAAATTATCTTCTGGAGGGCGGGCCCCTTGTGTACAGGCTCCCCCGCCAGGTGAGTGGTCTAGGAGCCGTCTGCATCCGTGCACCGGCTGGTGTTATATTCAGAGGCTGCGTTCGGCTTCAGTGAGCTCTTTTGGAGACTTTTTCAGCGTGTTTGTCCCTTTCACGATGGGGGACTTACACCAACAACGTGTGGCATGACGACGCACCTGCCCACACCGCACTGAGTTTCAGCAGTTTTTGATCAAAAACAGTGTGATCCCTGTGCCCCACCCTCCCTAGTCACCTGATCTTGCCCCAACTGACTTTTTTCTTTGTTTTCCCAGATGAGACGCGTCCCCATAGGGCAGCGTTTTGCTGATGTGGAAGAGGTGAAACACAAAACCAGCAGAAGCACCGAAAGGCATCAAAACTGACGCGTTCAAAACGGTTTTGAGCAGTGGAGAAAGCGTCTTGATGGGCATATTGCATCAGAGGGAGAGCACTGTGAAGGTGACTGAAGTTTAAACATGTAAGAATAAACACACAATTTTTCATAAATAAATTCCAGGTGTTTTGGGCCCCCGGGGGGGTTCCCCTGGAGATGGACAGCCTGGCTCAGCTAAGCTACATAAATATGGATAACAAGCAGCAGCGGGGATTGGGTGCTGTCGATGTTCTCCTCTCTGCTCTTACGGTAATCAGAGGGTGCTTCTACGTGGTGGGGGCGTCTGCCTCCAGAAAGGGGGTCCTCCCCGGAACTCGTGGCAGTGCAGCAGGCCAGGCGGCATTCAGACAAAACCCATTAGGCACCTGGAGCATTTGACAGGCTGTGAAGAAATGGACTAATCATGACATTTATTTTTCACAAAAGAATTTTAGATCCGTTCTATGAATATGTTTTAAATACAAATAATCCTTTGCTCCTCTTCGCAGCTTTTAAGACAAGCAGAAAAGATGATTGTTCTAAATGGCATTGAATTGTACCGTGAAAGCCTAATTTTATCTTTTACTTTCTAGTGGGGGGTGTCCAGCCTTTGGCTTCCCTGGGCCACACTGGAAGAAGAAGAATTGTCTTGGGCCACACATAACTACACTAACACTAACAATAGTGGATGAGCTATTAAAAAAAAAAAAAGTCCGTGCATAATTTTCTTAATGTTCTAAGAAAGTTTAACGAATTTGTGCTGGCCGCATTCAAAGCCGTCCCGGGCCGCAGGCGGCATGTGGGCCGCAGGTCGGACAGGCTCGTTTTCAGTTTAAAAGCATTCAGAATGACAGCCCTGCACAACACTGTGGCTGGATCTCACAGATATACAACATTGAACGAAAGAATTGTGACCCAGAAGATTGAGGTGACGTGATACATTACAGAAAAAACGGGCGAAAGTAAGCTGTGGTGTTAGAAGCCTGGAGCACGGTTGTCACCAGGTGTCCTGAAGGGGCCGTGGCACGAAGCTGGGCATCTGGGCAGCTGGTGATGCTGCTTCTGATCCTGGGCGGCGGTCACACGAGCCTATGGGCTTTGAATCATTCACAGGGCATGGCTAGGTGTGTACGTTTTTGGAACTAGGTTGCACTTCAAAAAGTTGAAAAAAGGAAATAACTTCCCACTAAAAGAGAGAGGGACAGAGCGAGCATATTTATTCACATAAATTATTTCACTCACTTTCCTGACCACCACCCCTGAAGGAGGCACGTAGGGGCAAGGCGGCCACCCTGGAGGTGACGCTCTTTCTCTTGAGCCGAGAAGGGCCTGGCTCAGCCATGACCTGAGGGTCTAGGGAATTCTCTACCCTGGACCCTACCTGCCAGCTGGCTTGCTGGTCAGGATGTGCCGGCAAAACAGGAGAAATGGGGGAAGCCAGCACACCCCCCGACACTGAGAACCAGCACACCCCCCGACACTGAGAACCAGCACAC
>PVJL010010860.1:0-46536 GCA_004026885.1 Lyroderma lyra
CCCTCTCTGCCCCCCCCCCCCGCCCTGTGTGACTTTTCTAAGGATACTGTGACAAAGTTCCCCATACTAGGTGGCTTTAAGACCAGAAATGTATTGTCTGACAGTTCTGGAGGCCAGGAGTCCAAGATGAGGGTATCGCCAGGGTTATTTCCTTCTGGGGGCTCTGAGGAAAGAATTCGTCCCAGGCCTCTCCCCGACTTCTGGCGGCTGCTAGCAGCGGTCCTTGGGGTTTCTTGGCTTGTAGAAGCATCACCTCAGTTCTGCCTCTATCTTCATGTGGGCTTCTCCCTGTGTGTGTGTCCGTGTTCAAATTTCCCCTTTTTATAAGGATGCCATTGCTATTGACTGATGTTAATGATCTCATTGTAACTTGATTACCTCTTTTAGAGACTCCCTTCTGGGGTCCTTCAGGATAGGACTTGAACATATCTTTTTCTGTGGAGGGACACAAATATACAATCAATAATAACCCCCTCTCAAGGCCTCAGGGATGATCACAGCCTGGATCTCCCAAGTGCGTCCCACATACCCACACCTAAGTGGCTACCAGGTAGCAGGTGAAACTCTCCAGGGTGGGGTGGGCCTGTAATCAGGCCAGGAAGGGCGGGAATGGGAGTCGCAGTGCCCAGCTGCAGAGCTGGGGCCGGTTCTGGTGGTGCCTGCAGCTTCCTGGGGGATCTGCTCTGGGCAGGGGACCTCAGAGTGGTGGGCAGCTTGTGGGGAACACTTTCTGTACCCCTGAGGCAGTGGTTCCTGCCTGTGTGGGTCAGGCTTAGCCCTAAGGTCACAGGGCAGACACCCCCATCTTCACCTGTCCCCACCACCATCTTTAGTCACTCACCTTGGTTCATTCTATAAATACTTGTTTGAGGACACAGTGTGTGTCAAGGTACTAGGAGATGGTCTCAGGAGCTTCCACTCTCCTGAGGGTACAAAAGAAATTCATGAATGAACAGATAAAGTCACACAGCAGAGACATGATCCGTGTTGGTGGTGATAGTTGCTGCAGAGGACATTTTATACTTGCTACATACCAAGCATGACCCTAAGTGTTTCACATGTATGAATTTATTAACATCTTGTCACACAACTATTCTGTGAGGTATCCCCATTTTATCCAGAGGAAAATGGGGACACAGGAGGTTACAGGATGGTGGGGGCTGGAATGGTCACACAGAGCGTAAATGACTGGCCAGGTGTTGGAGGCCTGTCCGTACCTCTGAGGAGCGCACATCTGAGCTGTAATCCAAGGGATACACGGGGATGGGGACTCTGAGGTCTTGTTGTGGAAACCGGCTGGCTGGAGCAGAGGAGAGAGGGCAGGAGTCAACGTGAGTGGCCCCATGGGAGCCTGTCAGTGAGTTCAGCTGGAAACTGACCTGTCTAGATTGTCTTTGAAATGATCTCTGTGGAAACAACCCAAATGTCCCTCTTTGGATGAAGGATAAACAAAATGTGGTGGAATATTACTCAGCCACGAAAAGGAGTGAAGCCCTGACACATGTTACAACTTAGATGAACCTTGAAAACATGATGCTGAGTGAGAGAAGCCAGACATGAAAGGCCACATGTTGTATGAGTCCCCATTTATTAAATGTCTAGAATAAGTGAATCCATAGAGGCAGAAAGCAGATTTATTAAATGTCTAGAATAAGTAAATCCATAGAGGCAGAAAGCCAGATGCTGGGGGTGGGAGGAAAGGGAGGAGGAATTTTTGCCCCAGACAGGCACAGAGTTTCTGTTTGGGGTGATAAAAGAACTTTGGAAAGTAGATCATTGTGGTGGTGGCACAGCATTGAAAATATAATTAATGCCACTGAATTGTAAGGTTAAAATGATGAATTTTATGTTATACAAGGGCTGTCCAGAAAAAAATCCAGCCATAAATGGCTCTTTTTCATATTACATGGCTAGATACTTTCTGGACAGCCTGTGAGTGTGTGTGTGTGTGTACATTTATGCTGTAGTTGTTGTTGTTTTAAAAAGCTTTTTCCGGCTGTTGGGAGAGTCTGTAACATGGGAGTAAGAGGACTGGAGGGAAGTTAGGAAGAGGTTAGGGCCATCTGGGGTAGACGATGAGCCCAGGTCTGGAGGGCAGCTGCCGAGGATGCACAGACCCAGGACTTGCTCCTGAATTGGATGTGTAGTGGGTAAGGGACAGTGAAGCCAAGGATTTTGACTCCTGAGGTTTTGGCCCAAGGACCTCGGAGGATGGTGGGACTGTGGACTCAAATGGGATGGCCTTGTTTTGGTCTGCTCAGCCTAAAGGTGGCTTGGAGACCCAGGTGGAGGTGTAGACAGTGAGGAGAGAGACAGGGCTGGAGCTCATGTGTTGGAGTTATGGTATAGACGGTGTCTAAAGTCCTCAGGCTGGTTGGGATCCCTGAGAAGGACTTCCCTGAGAGGCCTGGGAAGTCCATTTGGTGTCCGAGTGTACTGGGGTACAGCCTGGAGGAGGGAGAAAAGCCACCCCCCACAGATGGGTGATCCCTGTGCCCTGACTCATGCCAAGCTATGGACAGCACTCTCTGATGGGTCCTGGCTGGCTACTGTGTGTGTAGACTGTTGTCCTTACCAGAACCCTGCAGATTCAAGTTACTGAGGGAACTTGGGTGTGGGGGAGGGAAAAGGACCAGGTCATGGTCACACAGAGCATAAATGATTGGCCACATGACCCCAGAGCCTGGCTTCCCAGCCTCCCCAGCATTAACCAGCTGCCAACCAGTTTGACCAGGGGAGAGCCAGGGAGAGGAGTGTCCATCAGCCTGGGGTCAGTGCCTCCTCTGAGCCTGACCCTGGCTGGGAGATGGGGTGGGGGAGAAATGAGGTGGTGAGGAACACCGCTCTCCCACTATAAAATTGTGAAATGAACCAAAAGTGCCATAGGCCAAGGCTGGTCAGGGTTGTGGGAGGAGACACAGTTTTAGGCAGTCAGGGGCGATTTCCTGCCAGCTGGGGTTAGGGACGGGGCAGAGAACAGTTGTAGGGATGGGCCGCAGGGCTGCAAGGCTGCACTGTGAAGTTACTTTCATGGGAGCGGAGACCGAGGCCTGCAGCGGGCGGGCATCTTACCCCCATGAGCTTGCCGCTCTGATCTTTATTTCTTGAGAACCTGTGCCAAGTGCCTGCCCTCAGGGTCTGGTGGGGAAGGGTGACAGCACACCTGCTAATGTAAACAGGTAACTCTGGGTGCAGTTGAAGGTTAGGAATTAAAAATGGCACAGGGATGGCAAGTGAAGGTGGTGAGAGTGGTTGCGGTGGATAGGGTAGGCCACTCTGCTGGGGTGACCTTGGAGTTGAGTCCTGAATGGCGAGAAGCTGCAGCCCTTGTGTGGGGATCCTGGGAGAATGTTCCAGGTGGAGGGAACAGCTCAGGCAAATGGGGGGAAGGGGGAGCGGAAGGAGGCTGGAACATTCTAGGAATTGGAAGGTTAGAGAGTGCAGTGGCCCCAGATCTCCAGTCTCCTCAAGGCCCTGGTGAGGAACAGACCCCCCAGGGGAGAGCGGAGGGATTTGTATCATTAAATACGGTCCCTTAGCACTGAGTGGAGGGCAAGCCTAGGGGCAGGGTGGCTGGGAGGAGGTGGCCATGACAGTCCAGGTGCAGTAGGATGGTGGCTTATTCCTGGGTGGTGGCATTGGGGACCCGAAGTGGGTAGGTTGGTGAAGACCTTTGGAAGAATAGCCCACAGGACTTGCTGATGAAGCTTATGTGGGGGAGGGGAGAAGCAAGGAACTGGCACATTGCTACATTTGGGGTCTGAGATTCATTCAACAGACATTCACTGCTGTATGCTGGGCCTGTCCTGCAAGCTAGGGATGGGGCCCGCCATGAGCAAAAAGCCCAATGACCCCTGCCTGTGCAGGGGCTGATGCACACACGAGATAGTTGCATGTGAACAAAGACCTGAAGGAGGCAAGGGAGCAGAGGGAGCGACCTTGTGGACAGACAAGTGTAAAGGCCCTGGGGCAGGGCCTGAGGCGGTGGAGGAATAGCAGGAGGCAGGGTTCACCAGAGCAGAGTGGGCCGCTCAAAGGCTTTCATTTGCGGGCGAGTAGCAGTAGCCAGTACTCTGTTGAGAGATTCCAGGCTGGAAATAAGAGAGGTTAATGGTGTTGAGACAATGGGACAAGCTGGGTTGATGGTGGAAGAGGACCGCAGAGGTTCATCATACACTGGAGGGCTGGTTAAAACATGGGTGCAGGCCCTCCCAAGAGAATGCCTTTGTAGCAAGTTCCTGGCCCAGCTGGCACTGCTGGGCTTTGGCCACATGTGGAGAACCAGGTGTAAATTCAGCAAAGAGCCAAGAGTGGAGATCTGGGCATGCAACCTTGAGAGCATCCAGGGGAAACCGAGGCAGCAAGAAGCTGGAAGGAGCAACTGAGAAGGAGGAAAGGAGCTCTCTGCTGGGGAAGTAGGCAGGGGTGGGGAGGACTGCAGGGGAGGGCACACAATACTCACCTCTGCCTCTCCCTCTGTGGGCCATTTGACACCCCACCCCACCATCCCTGCCTGCCTGTCTCCAGCTTACCCCCAGGGTCCCCTGAAAAAGAAAGAGAGGGGACTTAGTTGTCTCTGGTCCCCAATCTGTGGCGCCAGCCAGCTGGATTCTAATTAGCTACCAGAGCCAGAGAGACAGGAAGCAGGGGGCTGGAGGTGAGGCTTGGATTCCTGCCCATAACCTGCAGGGAGAGGCTGCAAGTCCCACCAGGATGCCTGGGTCCCCCACCCTGGATGAGGAAGCTAGGCAGGAGGACAAGTGGATAGAGTCAGGATTTGGGGTTGGGGATGAGGCTTCCAGAGGGTCCCTTTCCCAGGATGGAGGGTCTGAAGCCTGCCTGATGATATCCTATGAGTTGCTCCTACCACCCAAGGAGGGCTGTTAGACCACAGGCATTGCTTCCAGGAAGTTCCAAGGTACCCAGACAGGCAGAACTGTCTGTTGGGATGGGGGTGGGAGTGCATTGTGAGCCAGAGGCCCTGGTCATAGGCAGGCAGCCTTTGGCTAGAGGGTGAGGCTTCTGTCAGTGGAGATGCTGGACCAGTGGAGACTTGTCCCTCTCTGGGCTGCTGGACAGATGCCCTTGGCCACCAGCAGGAGGGAGTGGCCCAAATGGGCCCGCTGTGGGATAGCCCCCACCTCACTCTTCCTGTCCCCCCCCCCCCAGGCTGGTGGGCCAGGCCGTGGTGCCCACCTGGTGATGTGGGGTGAAGCCCATTGCACAAGCCACTGAGAGCCTGGAACACACCCCCAGCTGCTGCCATGGCCCGCCTGGCTGCAGTGCTGTGGAGCCTCTGCATCACCGCTGTCCTGGTCACCTCAGCCACCCAAGGTAGGTAGCTGCTGGGGCTGCAGAGGGGCCATGGCTCCAAAGCACAGCCGGGAGGGTGGGAAGAACATTTAAATATCTCTGGACCACTCGTTAAAGAACCACAGCCCCCATCTCACCCCACACCAAGGAGGAAGTAGCTCAGAGGAAGACTTGGTTGTTATACATCCCCAACACCACCGAGGCTCCCCAGCCTCTCATCCCCAACACCCAGGGGTCCCAGTTTGGGACACATGCAGAGGACCCCTGGGACTGGGACAGACCTTCCTGGTGAGCTGAGGTTCCTCTGATTGTGTGTGTGTGTGTCTCTCTCTCTCTCTTTCTCTCTCCCTCTCTCTGTGATTACATCTCCCAGGCTCTCACTGGGAAGAGGCTTAATTAAAGCATGCCTGCTGACGTTTATTTAAAAACAACTAATTACCCTGCTCGGCCCTATGCCGGCCCTGGGATCCTGCACACGCCACAATTAGTGCCCCGAGCCTGCCCACCCACCCTCACCGATTACTCAATTATGGTCCCCATGGCAGGTCCTGGCAGGGGCAAGGGCAAGGTGAAGAGGGAGGTAGAGAGGAGCCCGCTGCCCTTGCCCCTCACTCTGGGACATGTCCCCTGCCTGCCCCTCCCAGCCCTGTCTTGAGGGCACTGGCAGTGGATGCTACTTCCCAGTGCCTAGTCACAGAGTCCCACTCTTCAGAGAACCACAGAGGGAGAGGGGGCATTGTTCAGCCTTGCCCCAGGGCCTTGGCACTGATCTGACCAGCTGATACTCTCTGCTCCCCCAGTGCCTGTTTTCTGCCCATCGCGTCCTGTCTCACAGCCCCAGCTGGGCCAGGAGGGGCCACTTCCGCCCCCAGACCCATGTGAGCCAGCCCTCCACCCCCAGCCTGCCTCCTAGGCCCAGGAACTGCTAAAATTAGCTGTGGAAGCAGATGGTGCTAGAGGAACACATGCAAAACTTTCTCCCAAGTGGGACAACTTACCCCAGAAAACCTCAGGAGCCTAGCCGCCATTCTCTGTGGGCCCCTAGCCGACTTAGGGAGGACCAGAACTCAGAAAAGGGACCTGCTTGGCTCTGGTACCATTGTGCACTGGTACCTTCTCTTCATCTACAAGTGACAGTCTCTGCCACATTGGAACCTCTGGGCTACTCTGTGTATCCCCACCTCCATCTGGCACCTTGCAAGGCTGGGACCAATGTCTAGGAAGGTGGCTGCCCTGGCAGGCATGGACCGTGCCAAGCCTGTGCTGTCCTGCAGAGACTGGCTGCCTTGATCATCTTAATGATAACAGCAAATAGCACCCTGTCTCACACACTGCACCCCTCATCCTGGTTCTATGAGGTGGCAGCTGTCAGCTCCTTAGGGAACAGGCACAGAGATGGTCAGTGAGTAGCCAGAGCCACCATCCAACCTCAAGTCCAACCTCTCAGTCTGATATGTGACGATGCGACCGATGAGACCCTGTCAGGAGCTGGGCCTGCCCAGGGTGTGTTCTTTCATTGTCACAGGACCCTGGGAGGTTTCCCAGGTAATAATGAGGAGGCCCCTCCCTGTGGCACCCTCAGCCTGCCCAGCACCATGCTCAGTGCTTCCTTCCAAATACTCCAGCACATGGAATCCTCACAGTACAGCCCTGGCCTGTCGGTAGCCATTTTACAGATTGGGAAACTGAGGCCTGGGAAGGGGGGCTATCGTGGTGGCTGTCCAGACTCGAGCATGCATCAGAATTGCTGTGGGTGTGTAGATCCAAAGGTTCTTGGCTTTGCCTGAAGATCCTGATTCAGCAGGCCTGGGTGGGGTGGCCACACTAAGAGAAGCCCTAGCCCAAGCAACACGCCTGACCTCTCAGGTGGGAAGTGGCAAAGCCAGGCACTACGGTTTCTTCCAGAACATGAGTGCATTATCCCCTCCCCACCCAGTGCCACCTTTGCTCCTTGTGCAGGGTGGTATGTGTGAAGTTAGGGAAGTGCCCAAGCTCACGCTCACTTCTGACACTAGTTGCAATTTGGTGGTCTCCCAGATCACCCTCAGGTTTAATGATTCACTAGAAGGATTCACAGACTTCAGAAATGCTGTTAAATTTACAGTTACAGTTTATTACAGTGAATTGATGCAGATTAAAATCAGCAAAGACAAGGTGTGTGAGGCAGTGTCCAGGAAAGTTCCATATATGGAGCTTCCAATTGTTCCCTCCCAGTAGAGTTGTGGACAGTGTTAACTCTTCTGGCAATGCTGGTGACAACACACATGGTGTACAGCTAACCTAGGACGCTCCCTTGAGCCTTGATGTCCACCATCTTTACTGGGGCTCTGTCATGTGTAGATGTGACCCACCACCCAGGTGGCTGATTTTGATCTCCAGCCCCTCCAGAGGTCAGTTGATACTTCATTTGTTAGTGTACTACCTTGCCAGGGCTCCTGTAACAAAGTACCACAGACTGGGGGGGGGGGGGGGGGGTTGAAGAACAGAAATGTATTCTCTCACAGTGCTGGAGGCTGGAAGTCCAATATCAAGGCATCAGCAGGGTTGATTTCTTCTAAGGGCCATGTTCTGTTCCAGGACTCTCCTTGGCTTGCAGATGGCTGTCTTTTCCCTGTGTCTCCACATGGTCTTCTATGTGTCTGTAACCAGATTTCCTCTTTTTTATAAGGACACCCTTTATATTGGATTAGGACCTACCTTAATGGCCTTCTTTTAATTTGATTATCTCTATAAAGACTCTGTCTCCAAATTCGGTTACAAGGGTTGGGATTTCAGCATAGGAGTTTTGGGTGGGGACACAATTCAACCCACAACAGCACAGACCATCTGGCGTGGCCCAAGGTCCCCAAGTAAACAGAGACAGTTTTATGAGGCAGAACATTCCAAGGGCTTGGAGGGCACCTCCTGGGAGCTGAGGTAAAGGCCAGACTCTCTTTGAGAAGGTTAATGACCTTACTTACTATACATCTGAGAAGCCCATTTCACAGATGAATAAACAGGTTTATATAGCCTATGTCCCAGATACAGTCAAGCTGGAGGTGGTACCTCCTTAATGGTGTCTTCCCTCCCTTCCCTTTGCCCCAATTGTGATGCCCTGACCCCATTCCCCACAGGCCTGAGCCGGGCTGGGCTCCCGTTTGGGCTGATGCGCCGGGAGCTGGCATGCGAAGGCTACCCCATTGAGCTGCGGTGCCCAGGCAGCGACGTCATCATGGTGGAAAACGCCAACTATGGGCGCACGGACGACAAGATCTGTGATGCTGACCCTTTCCAGATGGAGAATGTGCAGTGCTACCTGCCAGACGCCTTCAAGATCATGTCGCAGAGGTGAGGGGTCCCACCGAGCTCCTGGGAGGAAGAGTGGCGTCAGTTCCTGGGGTCCTTAAATACAGTACCTGTCCTCCACATACCCCCTGGGCAGTGCACCTTCAGGCTTCCATTTAGACATTCGACAGACATTTCCTGAACACCTGCCAGGTGCCATGCAAATAGCAAAGAGTCCATCCCCTGCCCAACCCGTCTCCCCCACCAGTCTGTATCCCCCCCAACCCAACACACATGAGCCTGATGCCTCCAGAAGCTCATGCCAAAACTATCCGGAGGCTGTGCGGGCTTGCAAATGTAAAAGCAATGGCAGGACAGGGTGAAGGTGTCATGGGAGTTGAGGGAGGGCCCAGAGGTCTGGTCAGGATGCCCTGAGGAGGTGACATCTGAATGCAGATGACAGAGGTGCATGTGAGTGTGAGAGAATATGAGTGCCTGAGTGTGTAAGACTGTGCATGAGTGTGAGGGCAGAGGCACCGAGTGTGCATAGCTGCAGAAGCCTCATACCCACAGCCAGTCCACTTAGAACTCCCTGCAAATTACACTGATTTAACCACTGTTTCCACCACCAAGTCCATGTTCGCCCCACCTCCAGCCTGCAGTACCTTCTGCCCCTCTCTCCTTGCCTCTTTCCGGCTACAGCCTGTTCCCTTCACAGCGCCAGAGGGCGCCCGTGAGCACCTGAGTCTGGGCACATGGCTGTTCTCAGAATCCTGTTTCTCCAACTTCACCCCGAGTAAAAGCCCCAGTCCTGTCCTGGGCCCACAAGGCCCAGCACACTCTGCCCTCACCTCCTACACACTCCCCCTCAATTACTCTGCTGCAGCAACCCTACCTGCTCCTTGTACACTTCAAGCATCTTCCCCTAAGGGCTTCCTTTGGGCCTTTGCATTGACTGTTCCCCAGTCTGGAATGCTGATACCCACACCGCTCCTCCCTTCCCTCCACTTACTCGGGGGTTTTTCACCTCATTGTCCTCTCTGCAGGGCCTGCCCGCCCACTTGCTCTAAAACCACAGCCCCCCACTTCCTCGCCCCTTTCCTGCCTTGCCTCTCTCCTAATCCTGACTTCCATCCACAGTTCCATCAGATATTTTGCCTCTCTGTGGTGTCTATTTTATGTCTTCCTTCACTGGGCTGTCAGCCCTGTAGGGACAGGGAATTTGGTCTAGCACTACTGTGTCTGCAGCAGGGACTCTGAATTTTTGCCACGTGCCTGCGAGAATGAGGGTTCATTTGTGTACCTAGGGCATAGAACTGGAAAAGGGAAGGAGGGCTGGGTCCAGCTCTGCAGCACCTTGAGTGCCAATAGAGGACTCTAGAATATGTCATTGGGTGGGGTCCCTGATGCCTCCAGTTTTGGGCAGGGGACAGATGTGATCAGCTGACTTAAACGGTTTGGCTGGGCTGGAATGCCTCATCCTATCCCTCACACCTTTACCTTCAATGTCCTTCCCCTCCAAGAATCTTATCCTTTCCCCTCTTTTCATCTCCCCTGCGTGAGCGGCAACAACCCAGTCTCCCATCTTGGGCTATGCCCCCTTCTCATTGGGAACTCCTTTTTTTCCTCCCGATGCCTCTCCAAGTTCTCCCCCACTTCATTTATTCAGTACTGGCTCTGGGGTCTGTGGTGTCTCCCCAGCACCTAGTACAGTGACTGGCCCAGTTCAGATGCTCATAGTTTCTCAGTTCCAGCACGGGGAGCACTGTGGTCACCAGGGCCGAGGCAGTGTTAGGAGGCCACTGCTCCACCATCTTAAAACCTGGAGGCGCTTTGTATCCATTGCAGTACAACTCACTGCTCTGACAGAGACATCCCAAGATAAGCACAGTGATTGGACTTGAGAAGACCCTCAGCACCCACCTCCCTGTCTTGGTGCCTTACCATCCGCAGCCCTTTTAAAGGCGACGTCACACCCATTCCCAGCCCCCTGGCCAGAACTCGGTTGCTTGCACTTCCAACTGCGGGGGCGGCTGGAACATGCATCTCCAGCTGGAAGGCCAGTGGCTTTCTCTCTTCCTGATAGTGAGGTGAAATTCACATAACATAAAATTCACCATTTTAAAGTGAACAATTCAGTGGTATTTAGTATATTTTACAATATCGTGCAACCACCATCCATGTGTACCTAATTCCAGAACATTTTCATGACCCCAAAAGGAAACCCTGTATCCCTTAGCTGTCACTTTCCATCCCCCCACCCCACCCCCACTGCTGGCAACCACTAATCTCCTGTCTCTGGATCTGCGTATTCTGGACCTTCATGTCAACAGAATTGTGAAACGTGGCCTTTTGTGTTTGGCTTTCATGCAGCACGTTTTAGAGGTTCATCCACATAGTAGCATGTGTCAGTGCTTCACTCCTTTTTATGGCCGAGTAATATTCCACTGTGTGGATGGATCACATTTTGTTTATCCATTCATCCATTGGTGGACATTTGGGTTGTTAACACCTTTTGGTGATTTTGTGAAGGATGCTGTTGTGAATGTTTGTGTATAAGTAGTTGTTTGAGCACCTGCTTTCAGTGCTTTTGTGAATATATCAAGGGATGGAATTTCAGTCGTAGGTACCTCTGTTTAACCTTCTGAGGCCAATGCTTTATCTATTTTTAAAGAAGAGAGTTGAGGTGGGTGGGTATGAGCAGATCCTCATTGGTTAAGGGCAGGTTTGAAGAGAGAAGACACAGGAGCTCCCTCTGCCCTGTACTTGTTGGGAAGTCCCCCACACTGCTCTGCCATACCCACTGTCAGGTCACTGTCCCGCCAGCTGAGATCTAGCGGTGCTTCAGGGAGCAGAGACCCTGACTATGGAGACAGACAGCACAGGAGAAACTTCTTTTGCTTGTTGTTAAATGGGTCTCACTTTACGTGTCAGCCAGACCCTGAGAACTCAAGAATGGTTTCAATGTAAGGTGAGGACTCTGCCCTGTCCTGGCTACTCTGATGCCAATCCGAACAGCAGCGCTGTCTAAAGAGGTGACCAGACAGACAGACACTGGGCATTTCATTAACAGCATGTTTGCAAAGCTACCACCTCCCACACGTGTGGCTTTACACATCTTATTCTTCCATGAACAAAGGAGGGGCTTTCCAGTCACTGTAGGGAAAATACCCAGGATGTGATGGCATCAGTGACACACAGTTAGGATGGAAGTGATGAAGGATGTCTGGGGAAGCAGTTTATGAAGTGATGCCCTGGGCCTGGCCCTGAGCTTGATGTGTGCTGGGATTGAGAGTACAAGAACCCTGCCTGTCTGGTGGAAGAGAGAGAGCAGGCAGGAAATAGAACAATGCCCACGAAAGCCCCATGGCCTTGGTTTCCATGGCTCCTTCCCAGTTTGGGGGTATCCATTACTCTCCTAATGCAGGACCCCCCCCCCTTTCTAAGCCTGTCTTTTTCCCAGCTTCCTCTCTTTCCTCCACAGGTGTAACAACCGCACCCAGTGTGTCGTGGTTGCCGGCTCTGATGCCTTTCCCGACCCCTGTCCCGGGACCTACAAGTACCTGGAGGTGCAGTACGACTGTGTCCCCTACAGTGAGTCATCTTGTTCCTTGTGCGGATGTGGGCCCTTTCCCCTCCCAGAAGTGAGCGAGGAGGAGATACCTTACCCAACACACACCCATATACACGTGGCCAAGTCAGGGCCAGGTGCACGGGGACAGCTGGGCCTGCTCCCTCCCTCACACATTCTCTTCTCTCAACACCCTTGTCCCCACTCAGTGCCTGCCCATCTCACCACAACCAGCGCCACCACCAAAGATTCTGTCCCTTTCCACAGGGTACCTTCTCCAACGCTTACTACCTTGGCCCACATGCCCTACTGCTTCATGTACCCCTGGCTCATTTACACACTTCTCTGATTAGTACTCTGATTAGTATACATACATCTCTCCTCTCCCTCAATCCCACTGCCTTCTAATGCCTCTACCTCCCTCCTCCTCTCTCATCTCTTCCCTTCCTGACCACTGCCATTACACGCCTGCTCTTCCTTCTCACTCACCCCGCTCCTTTCTGTTGTCTCCCTCAACCCTTACATGCCCGACTCCTGCCCCTTCCATGTCCTGGAAGCTGGATTCTATGCCCATAGAGAGGCAGACCACCCGCTGAGGCCTGCTGGCAGATCGAGTGTGTAGGGCTGGGGGCATCTTCCACAGAGTCCTGTCTCCTGGTTGGTCTGCCCATTACTGTGATAGCTCTTCCTGTCGGCAAAGGAAGTGCCACCACGTTGGAAGCCTGAGGAAGGTGATCTGGGGAGCTGGGGCCTGGCCCTCCTGCACCTAGCCAAGGGGAGCAAAGACAGGGTCTCTCCTCCTCAGCACCCCACCTTTAACATCATCCTTCTCTCCTGCCCTCACTCTTCCCTCTGCTTCTCCTCTCCTGGCCCCCAACTGCCCAACTTCACACAGCCAACCTGGAGGTAGGGCCTCCAGGCAGAGAGGGGAGGAGGCAGGGCCACTAGCGTGTGGGGGGTGGGGGCGGACGGGCAGAAGGCCCTGTAACTCTCCCTCCTCTCCCCTCCCACTCCAGCCTTCCTCCCCAACTTTTGATTTCTCCTTGCAGGTGACATCCTACACTGGCGGAAACAGGCTCGCTTACGTGCTTCCATAACTTTTCTTCTTTTACTCCTCATCTTTTCTTTTCAGCGTCTGAGACCTCCAGCCACCACCCGAAGGGGATGCCCATCTGATCCTTGAAGCTTCCCCGTAGCACTGGGGACATTCCCCACCCCTGGGGCTGAGCAGGCTGGAGGTGGAGAAGTATAACATAGCAGGGAAGTCAGACTGGGTTCAAAACTCAGCCAGGCTCTTAAATTTTTCTGGCTCTGAAACTTGAGCAAATGACTTCATTCCTTTGGGCCACTATACGAGGAAGTGAGAGTCAAGGAGCTCATATGTGCAAAGCGCCTAGCCCAGGCCCACCTCAGAACCTGCTCCCAGTGGCAGAGGCCACAACCTCACCCCCCAGCGCTCAGATCTGGTCCTGGTTCAGGACGTGCTCAGTAATACTCCAGGTGTCTTGTCAAGTTAGTATACTCATCTGTGACAGGGGGAAGAGACCAGACACCTTCTCTGGGGTGCTGCCAGGAGTAGGGAGAATGTGGATAAAGCTCTTCGTGTGCCCTGAACCAGAGTGCAAAGGAACCAGTGTCCACTTCTGCCAGCTGTGTGGCCTCAGCCAAGCTGTTTCATTTCACTGAGCCTCAGTTTCCCCATCTATGGACAGGGTTCTTAAAAGACTGCCCAGGAAGTACCTAGCACAGTTCCTGGCACCTAGTGAGAGTTGGGCACTTGGTAGTCATTGCTTTTGTTTTAACTACTTATTTATTATTTACTGATGGTAATCAAAAATAAAACTAATGAAAGGTGATGAACCCAGTTCCACCTAAGGCAGAGAGCATAAGGGGCAAAAGAAAAATCTCCTGGTCCAAGTGGAGTCCAAAGTAAGTGGACACCACACAGGTAAAGATGCAGGAAAGTTTAGAGGGGATGGGAGGAGAGGGGCAGAGAGGCCTCCTGGGCCGACACCCAGGTGTGGGCAGGAGCAGGATCCACTGAGGCCAGGAGGCAGGCAGGTCACCCCAGGGAATGGGCGGCGCCCAGTCAGATGGGAGAGAGCTAGCCTGAGCCCTCAGGGAGACAGGACACACACACACACGGTACATGTGTGGGAGGCACAGCAGGGCCATATGTGCCCCGGGCAGGCAGAGCTGAGGGGTGAGCTAGCTCCTGGTCCCAGAGGAATGGGACTGGGGTTACCAGGAAGATGGAAGCTAGGCCACAGAACAGGGAGGCCGGGTACTCACTGTCCTCCAAACATTCACTGAGCATCTCCTGTGTGCCAGGCCCTGGATGAGGCACTGGGAAGGCTGCCAAACCCTGCCCCTGTAGAATGCCTTGCTTCTGCCTCCAGAGAGAAAGCAGGAGAGCCCGGCCCTGGTCAGAAGTTCCTGAGAAGCCGGAGTACAGGGCCTAGAGGGGTGCAGCCTGGGCATCCGTCTTGTACTGGGCTTCAGAGGCTGGGGTGATACCAGTGCTGGTGTGGGTGGGTCAGGTGGGTGCAGGGGCTACCATGGGGAGGGGGCAGCAGGTATGTGGGAACCCCACCACACACACACTGGACAGGTCCGACTAACATTGGATTTGCCTTGCAGCTGAGCACAGTCTAACCGTGCCCCCTTCCTCCCCCAGGTGCCGCCAGCCCACCAGGCAGCAGGTGGCATGGAGCTCTTGGCTCTGGGGCCCCCAGGGGGTGGGGCTGGGCAGAGAAACTGAGTCTTGGGGGAGTGTGGGAGCGTGTCTGTGCCTCCACCTGCTGTCCTGCCCGTCTGTGATGTCTCCCCACCCCAGCCTCTGAACTCTCTGCCTCTGTCTCCCCACCCCAGTTCTCTTAGGCCCAGGGGGGCTCTGCCTGTCTGCCTCTCAGTCATTCTGTGCCCAGCTCTGCTGCCCTCTCTCTGTGTTGGCTTTTTCTGGGTTGTGAGGGCTTGGGGAAACTCAGCTGGACTCGGGCGAGGCCAGCACAGACAGGGAAAGTTCAGCTTGTTTCAGCTCTGGGTGCCCAGGTCTGAGGAGGCACTGAACCCCCTCCCCTGGGTCCCTGGTTCTGGCAGAAGGGCAGCAAGTAGGGCGGGAGGGTATCTGAGTGGTTCCTACCCCCCTCCCTCCCTGGTGTCCCCTGTAACCAGAGCCCGCTTCCCAGCTGGGGCTCCCCACTCCTGGCCCTGATGCACCGAGGGCACCCACTCATGTATGAGGGCATGGTCCACCTGCCTGCCTGTACCCGCCTCACCCTGTGTCACTCTTGGTCTTTGTCCTCCCGCGTGTCTCCCCCACCTCGTGACTGTCTCCCCCATGACCTCTCACCCTGACCCTACCCCAGAGGAAGGGACTTGGGGGTGGGGGCTGAGCTGATGCTACATTGGGGTTGGGGAACTAGAAGTGAGGAAAGAAAGGAAAAGGGGGCATGTTGCCAGAAAAGAAACGAAAGCAATTTAATCTCTTTTTTTTTTCTCTTTTTTCTTGCACATTTTTTTTTTCAATTTGTTTTCTCTCTCTCTTCCGATGCTTAAAGTAGAAGTGGAGCAGAAAGGTAAACGCACTGTTACCAATGCTAACCCCTAACTCACACTTTGTTTTACCTGTACCATACTTATGTGACCCACCCTTCCCTCTTGGCCCCTTCTTCTCCCACCCCCCCAACTGGGTCCAGTCGCTAGCCCCCACCCCGGGCGTCCTCCCGGTGGGGCCAGCCCTGGTCCAGCCACGGGCAACTCCACCCTCCAGACACCCGAGGAAGCTCCTCTCTGAGCACGGGCAGGACCTTCTCTCTCTCTCTGCCTCTCTCTCTTTCTGTCTCTCCTTGCCCCTCCTTCCTAGCCCCTGGCCCTTTCAAGGGGGACCTGGCCTTCTCTCATACTTCTTTTGCCTCCTTCAGGAGTTTGTAAGCATCAGGGGTGGGTGGGGACCCCCTTCCCTGGCTCCCAACTGGGGGCTGGCGGGGGGGGGGGGGCACCGGGTGAGCCGTCTTTCTCCTCTCTTCTTCCTGCCCCAACTTTGGTAACTTGTGTCCCATTGGGGGAGGTGGGATGGAAGGGACACTTTTGTTTTCCTTTTGGGAAGGAGATTCATCCTGTCCCGGGTTCCTGGTGGCTTAAGTTCCTTCTGGTTTGGCGTTTCCAAGGCCCAGAGCTGTTTTGGAGCACAGTGCACCAGTCTCCCCCACCCCCAACTCCCATCCTCAATCAGCTAGAGGCTCAGCCCTGGGGAGGGGTGTAAGCTGTCCCCAGCCCTGGGAGGGCATCCTGCCAAATCAGGGTGGGGGGTGGGGACAGAGGGGTGGGGGTGGGCCCTACGGTGGGGGGAGCATGGGTGGGGGAGCGTTTCTTTCTCTGATTCTGAAACACTTGCGAAGCTGCAGTCAGGGTTTCTTCTGGGCTGTTGTGGTTAGAGGACCAGGGAGGGGAGGGGGGGCAGGGGGGTACAGGCCTGGTCTTCCAGGACCACCGTAATTTCTTGCAAGTTTAACCTTCAGCAGGGGAGTGGGAAAACTCTGTGGTAGGTAGGGCTGTCCATCATCGGGGGGAGGGGGACCCCGGGGGTGGGGGCTGCAGCTGAAGGGCTTGCAGGGCAGGATGTTGGGGATGGTGGCTTCCTCCCCAGGTTTTGGGAAATTGACAGCTCTGAGGCTGGCAGAAGGGGCAGTGCTAGCTGAGACAGCCTTTCCGATCGCTTTTGCCTTGAAATTACGGTGGTCTGTGGAGCATCCTCATCAAGGGAGGTGGGGCGGGGTCCCTCCGAGCTGCTCCCCTCCCTCCTGTCCCCCTCCCGCATCTCAGAGAGGCCTGCCCCTCACCGGTCTGCCCCTCACCGCACCCCACCACTCTCTCTCCTGGAGTCTCTCTCCCACCCAGCACCAGACACTCTTCTTGCAGGCCTGTTGGTGGTTTGGATACGAAGCCCTGGATCTTTTCTCTTCAAGGGGCAGGTGTGGGGAGGGAAGAGGAGGTGTTGGGAGCTTGGTGCTAGGGAGGGGTCCTTGCTGGCAAAGGCCCCAGGCAGACCCTTCCTTGTCTTCTCCCCTTTCCCCAGGGTAACCTCTAACTATGTTTTTCCTCCTCCATGCCCTTCTGACCAGATCAGACTCTGAGACCTCCCACCACCCCCTTCACACATACAGCTGACAGGGGCCCCCCTGGTTTGGGGAGAGGGGAGACCTTGGCACAGAGGAAACAGGTGGAGGCCAGGTGTGCTGCAGAGAGGGTGCAGGCCAGCACCTCAGAGCACTGGGAACAGGGAGATGGTGGAGCCCCAGGGCCCAAGCCAGGATTCTTCTCGTTCCAGCCCACCTCTGTGCCCTGGGTTCCCCTCCCCGTCCTAAAACAGGGCATGCTCCTGACTGCTTTGTGCCTGGGGACCCTTGGGCTGCTGCCCAAGCCAGTGCCAGGTCCTAGCCCTCTTGTCCCCCTTGGGGCCAGCTGCTTTGGTGACAGGCCAAGCAGAAGCAGAGAATTCACTGCAAACCCTCACCCTGGCCTGTCCATGGGTTCTGCTAGCAGGGAGGTGAGAGGGAGGCCCCGGCCATCCTGGATGGAGGGGCCTCTGGCCATCACCACTCTGGGAGGAGGAGGGGAGCCTGGCCACACTGACCATGAGAGTCCAGTCTCTGTGGGGTCAGTAGGGGAGGCTAGGAGTAAGTGGCACTGGGGCTTGATGGGGCAAGAGTGGCAGGCCAACAAGATGCAGTTGAGGTTTTCCTCCTTTTCAGGGAATGGGGGGGTGGGGCGGGGCCCCCCACCTTTCTGACATCAGCGCTGCCTTGGTCCCTCCTCCCGAGCCGGGGATGGTCGCAGGTAAATCAGGGTCCGGGGCAGGGGAGGTGGGGGGCCTGGCTGGGGCGGGCTGGGTCTTTATCCTAGCACTTGGTTCCCTCCCTTGCCCCCTCTGAGCTGGACCTGGGACTGCCCCCCCGAGGGACCCTCAGTCTGGTCTGAGCCTTGGAGTGAATTCTCTGCTCACCCCCTCTCTCCTCTGCCAGCACTAACCCTTTCTTCCCAGGTGGTCTCCAGTGTGCCTCCCTTGGAGCCAGGACCTCTGCTGAGGCCCCCCCACAGACCTTGTCTCTCTTCCCTCCACGCAGCTCTCCTTCCCACTCCCCACCTCTTCCGGGGAGTCCTCTCCCTCCCCATGTCACCCTCCCATCCCTGTGCACCACTGTCAGTGTCTGCTGCTGAACAAACCCCATGAGAGACCCTGCCGGCTGGGGGCAGGGCACCCTGGGGAGAGGCTGAACTTTTCCAAAAACTCTCCCTAATCATGTGGATACTGGGTGTGTAGTGGGGGGCCACAGGCTGCATCAGGAATCTTAGGTGCTTCACCCACCCTGGAATGGGAGAGTACTCCTGTCACCCATAGTGGGTACAGAAACATTACTACCTTGCAATTTTTGCAGGAGGAAGAAAGTGGAGTAAAAAAATAAATGTGTCCTGGTGTTGGTGAAGGATGGGACCCTTAACTCTAGCTCTTCCATAGGGGGCGGAGTCCCTGGAACCTCAAAGCTGCCAGCCAGTGGCTGCAATGGGATTTGTCTGCCCCACTTAAGGCACATGAGACCATCTCTGGGAGGGTTCTTGCACACTTATCTCCAGCCTGTGGGGTCTCAAGCAGCCAGGGAAGGAAAGAGGGGCAACCCCCCCCCCACTAACCCTGCTCTTAATGGCCTCTAGGGTTGACATCTCCAGGGAGAGGGGCAGCTGGGCGGGGCAGGGGTCCCAGCCTGGAAACCCCTTTCTCATCACCAGCCCTACCAAGCAACCATGACTGCAGCAGCAGGAGGGGACAGCCTGGCTCCCCCAACCCGGCCATGTGACCAACTTGCCTCTCTTTTCCCCCTTTCTCTCCCCCCATCCTTTACCCCTGCTCCTCCTCTCCTGTCTCCTCCCCACCCATCCCCGCCCAGTTTTCGTGTGCCCAGGGACCCTACAGAAGGTGCTGGAGCCCACTTCGACACACGAGTCAGAGCACCAGTCTGGCGCATGGTGCAAGGACCCACTGCAGGCAGGTGACCGCATCTATGTCATGCCTTGGATCCCCTACCGCACGGACACGCTGACAGAGTATGCCTCGTGGGAGGACTACGTGGCTGCACGCCACACCACCACCTACCGCCTGCCCAACCGCGTGGACGGCACCGGCTTCGTGGTCTATGATGGTGCCGTCTTCTACAACAAGGAGCGCACGCGCAACATTGTCAAGTACGATCTACGCACACGCATCAAGAGCGGGGAGACCGTTATCAACACGGCCAACTACCACGACACCTCGCCCTACCGCTGGGGGGGCAAGACCGACATTGACCTGGCTGTGGACGAGAATGGATTATGGGTCATCTATGCTACCGAGGGCAACAACGGGCGGCTGGTGGTGAGCCAGCTCAACCCCTACACGCTGCGCTTCGAGGGCACGTGGGAGACGGGCTATGACAAGCGCTCGGCGTCCAACGCCTTCATGGTGTGTGGTGTCCTCTATGTGCTGCGCTCTGTCTACGTGGACGATGACAGCGAGGCTGCCGGCAACCGCGTGGACTACGCCTTCAACACCAATGCTAACCGCGAGGAGCCCGTCAGCTTGGCCTTCCCCAACCCGTATCAGTTCGTCTCCTCTGTGGACTACAACCCACGCGACAACCAGCTCTATGTCTGGAACAACTACTTCGTGGTGCGCTATAGCCTGGAGTTCGGGCCTCCCGACCCCAGTGCTGGTGAGGACAGCTTACGTTCGCTGCCCCCAAGCCCACCCCTGTCCCGGGGTAGGGGGGGCACTCTGGGAGTTCTTAAGGACCTAGAGGTGGTGGGTTTGGGGGACCCTGGAGGTCAGAGAGACTCACACAACACATGCTGTTCTAACCACTTGGCAGCTGGTAACTAACTTGGTCTAATCACTGAGATTGTTACTTCCCCCTTCATAGGGAAGGTAACTGCGACACTGGGTTGGTCAGGAATTGGCTGACGTAGCTGAGGATTTGGACCCAGGACTCTGGGCATCTAATCATGGAGCTGCAGTTTTTCCCAGGGGCCTGTGCACTGTTAGCCCTGGCACTTACCAACCAGAATCTTGGGGGAAGACCAAATACTGGGTGAAACAGAACAAGGCTAAGCTGCTGCTGTTGGTGGGGTGAGGGCCCCTCTGCAGTCTCGTTTGTCCCCTCAGCTGCCCTGAGCCAATTCTGAGCAACCCCAAGGGCTCCAAGGAACCTGCTCTAATCCAGCCTTGTTTGCATAATGGGGAACCGAGGGAAGACACATGGCTGGTTACAGACCAGAGAGAGAGTGACCAAGGATGAGAGGTGGTGGTGGTCACCTCCTTCCTGACCTGTCCTCTCTAGGTGCTTTCTCAGACTTTAGGGTACACACAAGTGAATTTTTACCACCTTCTGATGCTTTAGATGGTCCCATGGGTGAGAGGGACCTCTGGGCAGAGGAAATGTAGACGGGATCCACTCCCAGACCCAGTGGGGACCAAGATACCTTTCCACTTCAGTGGCAAGAAAGATGTTAGGATGCCAGGGACCCAGTGCCCAGGCACGCTGTCGTGGGGCCCCAAGCGGCGGGGGTCACTCTTGTCTCGTGTCTCCCTTTCAGGCCCAGCTACTTTGCCGCCCCTCAGCACAACCACCACAGTCCGGCCCACACCCCTCACCAGCACGGCCTCGCCCGCAGCCACCACTCCACTCCGCCGGGCACCCCTCACTACGCACCCAGTGGGTGCCATCAACCAGCTGGGACCTGACCTGCCTCCAGCCACAGCCCCAGCACCCAGCACCCGGCGGCCCCCAGCCCCCAATCTGCATGTGTCCCCAGAGCTCTTCTGTGAACCTCGAGAGGTGCGACGGGTCCAGTGGCCAGCCACCCAGCAGGGCATGCTGGTGGAGAGGCCCTGCCCCAAGGGGACTCGGGGTGAGTGGAGAGGCCTCAGTCACCTCCACTGTGGCTGGCTTGGGGTGTGTGGTGGGGGAGGCAGGATAGCTGCTGATCTGGCCAGGGAAGGGACGGGACAATGCCTACCACTCAGCATAGATGCGCTTGTCTGTCTCCTTTGCCAGAACATGGGTTTTGTGCAGCACGGATCACCTGATACCTGTAGCTGTGTCTTCAGAGCCCAGCAGAGCTCCCAGGGAACAGTAGCAGTTCAGTTAGTCCCAATTTCCCACCCCACCTCCACCCCTGTCCCCTGTCCTTCCTTGCAGTACTGATCACCTGCCACATGCAAAGCATTAGGCAGACCCTATAGGGAGCCCAGAGAGATGACGGGTGGGTCCCAGCCTCATGCTGAAGTGGAACAGCCCTGGGAGCAGCTGGTGGCTGGTAACAACAGCTGAAGTACCCGATGGGTGGGCTTGGGACCACATGCTCCCAGGTTCTGAGGGGAGGGTCAGAAGAAGCTTTGTGGAGAGGGGACTCACAAGATTGGCTTTGCTAGAAGGTTCTAACTTTGGTAGGTAAAGATGAAAGGGGAGCCAAGAGGGAGCGCTTAGGGAAGTGGGGGATGGCTTATGTCACCTCAGAGTGACACACCTCTTGACTGTCTGGCCCACTTCATGTCTGGTCTTCCATGTTTCCCTCACCTCTCTCCTCACCCACTTGTCTCCCTCTGTCATCTCCTTTCCCCCTGCTTTGGTCCGTCCTCCACTTTCCTTGTGGCCCCCTTCTCTGTTCCTGTCTGTCTGTCCCTGCAGGAATTGCCTCCTTCCAGTGTCTACCAGCCCTGGGGCTCTGGAATCCCCGGGGCCCTGACCTCAGCAACTGCACCTCCCCCTGGGTCAACCAGGTGGCCCAGAAGGTACCAGCAGCAGCCACCCCTCCCAGACAGGCACCTGTGCTTGGACACTGGGCCATGGGTGGCTGGGCACAGGGCATAGCGGGGGTAGTGGAGCAGTGGGAGCCAGAGGGAGACAAATGGGCAGCAGGTCTAAGGCAAGACTGGGTTCCCCTTCCTGGCCTACAGAGTGGGGGAGAGGGCACACAGGGAGAAGGGGCAGCAGAGAGCAATGAGAGGGGCCGAGCAGGCCAGACATGTGCAAAGGGACCACGGGGGAAGCAAGACAGTCCCTGACAGAGCTGGGTGCCCCAATCCTGCCTCACGCAGATCAAGAGTGGGGAGAATGCAGCCAACATTGCCAGTGAGCTGGCCCGCCACACCCGGGGCTCCATCTATGCGGGGGATGTGTCCTCCTCTGTGAAGCTGATGGAGCAGCTGCTAGACATCCTGGATGCCCAGCTGCAGGCCCTGCGGCCCATCGAGCGCGAGTCAGCTGGCAAGAACTACAACAAGGTGGGGCCTGGCAGTGGGGCCAGCAGCGGGCCCTGTTTCAGGGGCTCAGGAAAATTCTGGCCTTGTACCTCTGAGCAGGGCTGCCATCAGGGGAGACAGACTCCAGGCCTGCTGAACTCTTTCCTGGGCTGCCATGGATGGTCCTGGGGGTTGGGGATCCCTTAGAAACAAATCTGGCTCATGGCCCTGCCCTAGGTTGGTGGCAGATGCAGAAGAATGAGAGTATTGGGGTGAGAGGACTGGAACCCAGAGGCTGGGCCTGACAGTGCCTCCATCTCTTTCCCTAGATGCACAAGCGAGAGAGAACCTGCAAGGACTACATCAAGGTGAGGCCCAGAGGGCTCTTGCTGGCTGGGGGGAACAGGCCCCAGCTGGCACTGAAAGAGTGGAGGTTGAGAGGTGATGCAGATCCCAGGTTAATGAACTAGAGGATATGAGGGGACTCACAGTATATCCCCCAAACCCGTGCAGGCTGTGGTGGAGACGGTGGACAACTTGCTTCGGCCAGAGGCTCTCGAGTCCTGGAAGGACATGAATGCCACGGAGCAGGTGCACACGGCCACCATGCTCTTGGATGTCCTAGAGGAGGGCGCCTTCCTGCTCGCTGACAATGTCAGGGAACCAGCCCGCTTCCTGGCTGCCAAGCAGAATGTGGGTGAGTGCTGTGGTCTCACCAGGGGAAGTTCAGGTAGAGACAAATGGGCAGCAGGTCTAAGGCAAACCTTGAACTGTGGGGTCCACCAATTCTGGAGACCATGGGGGATGCCCTGGTACCCTGGCTCTTGACTTGGGGCCTCCAGACTAGGGATAGATTCCAACCCCATGTGCTGTGCCATCTTCTGTCCCTACAGTCCTGGAGGTCACAGTCCTGAACACAGAGGGCCAAGTACAGGAGCTCGTGTTCCCCCAGGAGTACCCGAGTGAGAACTCCATCCAGCTGTCGGCCAACACCATCAAGCAGAACAGCCGCAACGGTCAGTACCTGGCCCCATGCTGGCTGTGCCACCCCACTTACGGAGAACAGCAGCTGTCAACTTTTATGGGGTTCAAGAGTCCAAGAAAAGGTTGGGACCCGTAACAACAGACAGAGATGTCCTCCATTCAAGCTAGTGGGGACTCATGGGGTCCCCTCAAAGCCCCACAGAGCTCAGGACACTTTGTTGTCTGCAGGGCTCATTTCTGTGCTGCAGCACTTGATCCTCACAGCTCAAGGAGGATTGTCCTGTTTGAAACTAAGGCTCAGTGAGGTTAGGGACTCGCTTGAAGTCACACTGCAAGTAAGAGGTGCCCAAGGACCCAGCCCCTGTGTGTCCTGGCCTGCTGCCCTGCCTATAGCTGAGCAGTGGTCCCAGGGAAGGGCTCCTGGAGCCCATTCACTTGGGTCACAGCCTGGTGAAGCCAGGTCCCGGTGACTAGAGGTGTGTAGTCCAAGGGCTGATGGCACACCCCACTGTGCCTATCCTTTCCAGGGGTGGTCAAAGTTGTCTTTATCCTCTACAACAACCTGGGCCTCTTCTTGTCCACTGAGAACGCCACGGTGAAGCTGGCAGGTGAAGCGGGCGCGGGCGGCCCAGGGGGCACCTCCCTGGTGGTGAACTCTCAGGTCATCGCAGCCTCCATCAATAAAGAGTCAAGCCGAGTCTTCCTCATGGACCCTGTCATCTTCACCGTGGCCCACCTAGAGGTGAGCTGAGGTTTACCCCACCCTTCATGGGGGTCCCAGCATCCTCCATGTTCCCAGGCTGCATATCCCTCCACTGCAGGTTTATCTACCCCAAGAGCAAGTTCCTACCCCTCCCTGAGCCACCAGACCCCCAAACCCTACCTCAGCAGTTTGGGCCATTTGTCCCCAGAGATTTCAGACTGCCACCTGAAGCCCCAGGCACTTTTCCATGCTTGTTGGTATGGCCATAGCTGGGTGTGAGGGCTGGAAGGGGATTCCCCAGATCTGACTCCCTGGCCACCACCACACAACAGGCCAAAAACCACTTCAATGCTAACTGCTCCTTCTGGAACTACTCGGAGCGATCCATGCTGGGCTACTGGTCGACCCAGGGCTGCCGCCTGGTAGAGTCCAACAAGACCCACACGACCTGTGCCTGCAGCCACCTCACCAACTTTGCCGTGCTCATGGCTCACCGTGAGATCGTAAGCTGGCCAGCGCTCTGCTGCGCTGCTCCAGGCGGGCCTGCTCGCTGGCCTGGCTTTGCATGGCATCATAGAGTGTGGCATGGGCAGTGCCAGGGAAGGCCAGCTTAGAGGGCATGGGGGGCCACAAGTCTTGCCCAGGGCATGAGGCCACACATCTGGTTCTCTCTGGTCACAGTCCCACCTTCTCCCAAGGCACTCTGGAGAAGCAAGTTGGTGTCACCTTTGTCATCTGTCCACACGCCTTCCAGAGCATGAGGAAATGAGCGTGCTGCCTATAGAGGGGTGGGGGCTGGCGAGTTGGCTGGGAGCAGAAGGCCAGGGTGGGGGCTGCACTAGCGGTATTCATGGCTCAAGGCCTTCCCACACCTGGCACCTAGCTGAGCCCAGGGTGAGCCTGGCCGTGTGCAAGGCCAAGAGTGCTGAGTGTCCCCCGCTATCCCCCAGTACCAGGGCCGCATCAACGAGCTGCTGCTGTCAGTCATCACCTGGGTGGGCATTGTCATCTCCCTAGTCTGCCTGGCCATCTGCATCTCTACATTCTGCTTCCTGCGGGGGCTGCAGACTGACCGCAACACCATCCACAAGAACCTGTGCATCAATCTCTTCCTGGCAGAGCTGCTCTTCCTGGTCGGCATAGATAAGACTCAGTATGAGGTGGGTGAGGCACAGGGCAGGGGTGAGGGGAGCGGGGAGGGGGGAGAGGCATCCAGGCCCAGAAGCCCCTCACCTCGTGACACCCGTCCCCCAGATTGCCTGCCCCATCTTCGCTGGCCTGCTGCACTACTTCTTCCTGGCTGCTTTCTCATGGCTGTGCCTGGAGGGCGTGCACCTCTACCTGCTACTGGTGGAGGTGTTTGAGAGCGAGTACTCCCGCACCAAGTACTACTACCTAGGTGGCTACTGCTTCCCGGCCCTGGTGGTGGGCATTGCGGCTGCCATTGACTACCGTAGCTACGGCACTGAGAAGGCGTGAGTGTTCCCCATCCCATCTACTTCTGCCTGACCCCCTGCTCAGCAGCAGGGCCCTCAGGAAACTGGGCTCCTGGGGTCAGAGGGAAGTTACCCCCATCCTCCACCTCTCTCTACCCCAGCCCTGTTTTTCTTTACAGTTGCTGGCTCCGAGTAGACAATTATTTCATCTGGAGCTTCATAGGGCCTGTCTCCTTTGTTATTGTGGTAAGTTGGAAGGCAGTACCCCTGCTACTGTGTCTCTATCCTTTATCCCACTTAGCCTTGACCCTGAGCCCCTCAGTCTCCCTGAACCCTTGAAAACTGTGGTAACTAGGAAGACAGGAACATAGTGGGTCTGTAGAGCTCTAGCAATGAGGCCTGTCAATCCAGGAGCTGTGATTTGAGCTTCTGCTGTGTCAGGCTTTGGGCCTCATAATCCCAGCAGCGGGAGCCATGTTAACAGACAGTTGTACCAGTTGGAAGGCACCTGGGGACAGATACACCAGAAGAAGCCCTGAAGAAGGGAGTCCAGGCTGAGACTTGACCAGGAGCTCACATGGGCAGGTGGAGCGACCCCAGCTCAGCCCCTCCCCCTTATCCCATTTCCCCAGGTGAACCTGGTGTTCCTCATGGTGACCCTGCACAAGATGATCCGGAGCTCATCTGTACTCAAGCCTGACTCAAGTCGCCTTGACAACATTAAGTGAGCACCCCTCGCCCTACATCCCTGCTCCCAAAATCCCCACAGTGGGCTTCCTAAAATGTCCTATCGTCTCTGGTGCCACACAATATGATTTAAGGACAGAGATGGTGTTTTATTGTGCTTGTTATATATCTACTTAGTATTAGAAACATGACATTAGTATATCCAGCCTGTGGCTTGGCGGACATGACTGCTTAGGTAAAGCTGAGTTCAAAAAGTGAGGCTATGTCAGGGAGTTCCCTGGTGGTGTAGTGGCTTAAGGCTTCGGTGCTGGCACTGTCAGCGCTGCAGCCTGGGTTCGATTCCCGGCCAGGGAGCTACCCACATACAAAAAAAAAAAAAAAAAAAGGAGTCTATTTCAGGGAAACTTAAAGAGGAATAGGCAGCCAAAGTTAGATAGTTTAAGGGTCTGTAAATGTGGCCAAAAGGATGAAAGATGTGGGGGAACTGAACGTTCACAAACCCTGACTCCTGACCTCTGTCTGCCCATCAGGCCCAGGCTGGGGAGAAGTGTCACCGGGTGGGCCATCCCTCTGAGGACTACTCACTCAGGTGTTTTTTTGCAGACAGCATTCAGGCTGCAAAGGCCAATGGGGGAGGCATCTTTGCTGGTAGGTACTTCAACATCCTCGTCCCCTCTTCCCACCCCCAGATCCTGGGCCCTGGGAGCCATTGCACTGCTCTTCTTGCTGGGCCTCACTTGGGCTTTTGGCCTCCTCTTCATCAACAAGGAGTCAGTGGTCATGGCCTATCTCTTCACCACCTTCAACGCCTTCCAGGGGGTCTTCATCTTCGTCTTTCACTGCGCCTTACAGAAGAAGGTGAGGTCGGAGAGGGGGCCCAAGTGCCTGCCTTCTGCAGTGGCCTGTGTCCACTGTGAAAGGAGAACAGGCTCGAGGCAGGGAGAATTTAGCCAGGGATGAAGAGAGTTCTGGAAAAAAGCAAGATACAACACTGGTGGAATGAGAAAGCTGGGCAGATTTGGGGAGCTAGGAGAGTACAGGGCAGGCATGTGGTGCTAGAACTCTCTCACAGTGTGGAAAATGAAGCAGATGAATTTGGGCACCATCCAAATGTACATTTCCTACTTAAATAGTTACGAGATAAACTGTGAGTTCTGTGGTGATAGAAAATTTCCTTTTTAAATGAAATGTATTTAAATCTTAAATGGAGATAACAGAAGCAGGAATGTGGAGCAGGCATACAGGGTGTACAAGACTCAAGTCATGGAAAATGAGCCAAGGCATTTGTATACTTGCTCCTGAAAGCAGTGGAGGACCCCTTCAAGACTGTTGTTGGTCTGGGGGGACAGGGAGGCAGGTAAGGCTAAGGTGGCAGACGAAGGAAACAGCCATCACAGAGTCCTACTGCAAGTTGACTGTATCCCTGCTCTGCTCAAAACTGGTGGCTCCCATTGGACACACAGAGACAGTGACATCCTTACATGTCCCTCATGACAGTCAAAACCAGGGTCTTTGTACAGTCCCCACCTTACACACAGTGACAGAGGCATTGTTACGGAAACTTCCAGGCCCACACAGTGTGACCAGGGCCCCCCTTCCCTTCCCTCCTAGACATTTTCCCTGCTCAGGGCTTGTCCCCAGATAGCCACGGAGCCTGCTGCCTTCTCTCTCTCAAGTCTTTGCCAAAATGTCTCCTCAGTGAAGCCTCTCTGAACTATGAAATCACAAACCACCCCTACCCCCAACCCCAACCAGCACTGCGTAAGCCCCCTTCTCAGCCATATGTCTTTTCACAGCACCTAACGCCATTAGACATCCTACATTGTATACTAATGTTTGCATCTATGTTATGTCTGTCTACTGAGATAACAGCTCTGAAAGGTAAGGCTTTGTGTCTGATTTGTTCTGTACTATTCTGGAGCCTAAACCATGCCTGGAACATAGAGGATGCTCATCAAAGAGCTGTTGAGTCAATGAATGGATGAGAAACTATCAGTGGGTTGGAGAAAGGAAGATGGGCCTAGATGAGAAGAGAGAGTCTATCTACTTGGCTGGCTGCTAGGGGACAGGAGACAGGTTTCTGATGCTTGCCAGTAGCTTGGTCTTTGGACTACTGAGGTAGGGGTACTTGCTGCCAGCTGCCTGTCCTCCTTGTACCCCAGGTGCACAAGGAGTACAGCAAGTGCCTGCGACACTCCTACTGCTGCATCCGCTCCCCGCCTGGGGGTACTCACGGCTCACTCAAGACCTCAGCCATGCGGAGCAACACCCGCTACTACACGGGCACCCAGGTATCTGGACTGGGGCTGGGCCCCAGCAGGGCTCCCTCGGGCTGAGTTTTGGGCCCCAGAGGCGGGACAACACTCAGCCCAGGTCCCTGGTGGTGCTTATCATGCTAGTGGTTTCAGAAAGATCCTGGAGGGTGGGCAGCTCAAGGTCCCCCTCATGTCTGGGCTGTGTCCCCAGAGCCGAATCCGGAGGATGTGGAACGACACTGTGAGGAAACAGACAGAATCCTCCTTCATGGCAGGCGACATCAATAGTACCCCAACCCTAAATCGAGGTGAGACAGTATCCCTCGCTCTGGTTCCAATCCCAGGAGATTCTAGGCCTGTGTTTCCCAGCCTGTGACCTCTGACCCCTTGTACAGGTACCATGGGGAACCACCTGCTGACCAACCCAGTGCTGCAGCCCCGTGGGGGCACCAGCCCCTACAACACCCTCATTGCTGAGTCAGTGGGGTTCAATCCATCCTCACCCCCAGTCTTCAACTCCCCAGGTGAGAGCACTCTGGTGGTGGGAGAAGGGCAATAGCCCAGGTCAGGGAGCATGGGGTCTACATCCCAAGGGGTGTTTACTTGGGGTATCCTCATGCTTCCTGAACTGGAGCCTGGACCGGGCATGCCAAGCCACTTACCTTCTCTCTTTTTCCTTCTGGCTGGCACCTTCAGGGAGCTACCGAGAACCAAGTAAGTGCAACTTCCCTGGTAACATTTCTGAGGCCAAGAGGGGAACATGACAATGGCCTCCTCAGATGGCCTCACTTACTTAGGGAGGAGAATTCAGGGTGCTCACCTCCAAGTATACACACACAGTTTCTGGCTTGGCAGCTAGCTGGTGCTGCACTTGGGCCTCAGGTGGAGAAGGAAGGTGTTGAGAATCAGAGCACGTGAAATGGACCCAGTCACCGAGGTCTGGTCACATTGCTGAGATTCTGAGCCCCTAGTGGGGAGGGGATCCAGGGGAAACTGGTCTCTGCCCCCACTTCCACCAACCTACTGCATGGCAGGTGTCCCCACTGCCAGTGAGGAAAAGAGGGAATGGGAGACCCCAGTCCCCAGAGGCAGGGGTGAGCCCATGTACCCCACACCACACTGCCCAGCCATCCTGCTGAGCATCCCATTTCTGCCTGCAGAGCACCCTTTGGGAGGCCGGGAAGCCTGTGGCATGGACACGCTGCCCCTCAATGGCAACTTCAACAACAGTTACTCCTTGCGAAGTGGGGATTTCCCTCCAGGGGATGGACCCCCTGAGCCACCCCGAGGCCGGAACCTGGCAGATGCTGCTGCCTTCGAAAAGATGATCATCTCAGAGCTGGTGCACAACAATCTACGGGGCGGCAGCAGCGGGGCCAAGGGCCCACCACCTCCCGAGCCCCCTGTGCCACCTGTGCCGGGGGGTGGCAATGAGGAAGAGGCAGGCGGGCCCGGGGGTGCTGACCGGGCAGAGATCGAACTTCTCTACAAGGCCCTGGAGGAGCCACTGCTGCTGCCCCGGGCCCAGTCGGTGCTGTACCAGAGTGATCTGGACGAATCTGAGAGCTGCACGGCGGAGGATGGGGCCACAAGCAGGCCCCTCTCCTCCCCTCCAGGACGGGACTCCCTCTATGCCAGCGGGGCCAACCTGCGGGACTCGCCTTCCTACCCGGACAGCAGCCCCGAGGGGCCCAGCGAGGCCCTGCCCCCACCCCCACCCGCGCCCCCTGGTCCCCCTGAAATCTATTACACCTCACGCCCACCGGCCCTAATGGCCCGGAACCCCCTGCAGGGCTATTACCAGGTGCGGCGGCCCAGCCACGAAGGCTACCTGGCGGCCCCAGGCCTCGAGGGGTCAGGGCCTGATGGGGATGGGCAGATGCAGCTGGTCACCAGTCTCTGAGGGACTTCATGGACCAGGGGCTGTTGACCCAGGCCAGAGAGGGAACCCTGAGCAGGGGACTCTGTTGGGAGAGGGACACTGACAGAGGCGGTGGCTAGCAGGTCACTCCTTCCAGGCTCTCCTTGGCCATAGGCCCTTCAGGCCCCCTGGAGGCTCTACCATGGGGACCTGAGGTACAGGGTTCACAGACAGGGTTTCCCACCAGCCATGTGCACCAGCTTCATTTGGGGGAACTGCAGTGAGGAGGAGCCAAGAGGTCCCCAGGGGAGTGAGGAAGGAGAAATTGGAAGGGTGCAGCCCACTCCTGACTTCCCTCTCCCCCTTACTCCTACCTGCTGGAGGGAAATGAGGGCTTTGGTGTCCTCGGGCCAAAGACCCTGCTGGATGGAACCTGTCAGCTGCTCCTTTTTCTGCAGCCAGAAATGCTAGGCTGCACCAGGAGCAGAAGGACAGATGGACAGGTTCCTCCTGTACTATAGTTCCCTGCTCCCTGGAGACTGGGGCCTCTGGCCCAGGAGAAAGCCCCAGGACAAGAGGAATGATGCGTCTGTGGCTGGTGGTTTAAAGGTGGAATTTTCTCTGAAGCTCCTTCCCTGTGCTCTTCATCCCTGCCTCCCCAGCAAGCCTGCCCCCTCAGCCCTCCTCAAGTGCACCCAATGACCCCCTCCCTTGGGGTGACTCCTGATGAAGCACAACTCCCCGCAGGGCCCCCAGCCCACAGGGGTGGCCATATTTGGGCAGTTCCCAGTCCTGTGGGCTTGGCTTTCTGGGGAGCAGATTTTGGGTCTGGATCTCCCTGGGGAGTGGGTCCTGGGCTTGGATCTTTCCCTAGGGGGCTCTCTTCCCCTTCCATTCTCCTCCTCCTCCCCCACTGCTGTAAATATTTCAACGAAACGGAAAAGAAAAAAAAGACAAAAAAAAAAGAAAGAAAATCTCATCACTTGAAGCCACCAGGAGCCTGCGGCCTGGCCAACCCGGGCTTTCTCCGGAGCAGATCGGCGCCGCTGGGCCCTGGCAGCCAGGACTTCTCTGTGTATGTGTGCATCCCCAGCCAGGGTGGGTGGGCCTCCAGAGCAGCTTTTTACAATCCAGAGACAGAAAAAAATCTAGAAGCAACAGCGAAACAAAGTACCCGTTTTCTTCCCGGCACCTGTTTCTGTCGCTTCCTTCCTTGCTCTGCCTTGCCCCTGGCATCACTCAGCCCTCCTGGGGCATGTACCTCACTGCCTGCCCCAGGACCAGGGGCCTGTCCACCCCTCCCCTCCCCACTGCCCTGGGGAGGCACCCCTCACACCCAAAGATGCTTTTGCCAAGATGGCTGCGCTGTCCCTTTGAGTTTCCTGCCTCTTGTATATTGCTTCTGGAACTCTGGGCCAGGGATGAGGGGCTGATTTCCTGCCTGGAGAGGTTATTGGGGAAGGAAAATGAGGGCAGCAGGGTTTGATGACAGTGAGTATGACTGAGGAGGGAGGGCTGGCAGTGGTGAAGTGGTCTTCTCTAGGGGATTGGAGGGGAAGGTGCAGGGCACAAAGGTGAGAGAGATCACCTTCCTTACCCTACACTCTCCCTCAGGGGAGGCAGTCAGGTACCAGAGCCTTGGGTCAGGACACCCTTGTTATGAGGGTTCAGCTCAGTCCCAAACATACAGACCCCAAAAGCTCTAGGCTTAGAATGTCTCCCAAGTACCTCTCCCAGCCCCTCCTCTCCAGCTTGTCACCCTGGCCTTCCCAGCCCCTCCACCTCTAGGGGTAGCTTAGTCCCATTACCACACTAGCCCAGCCCCATGTTGCCATTTCCCCAGGGGTGGCCCTCCACCTCTACTCTGACCCCTTCTTATCTCTTTTGCCCCTCCCTCTTTTCTCACAAGTGCCATGAGTTTTCAAACATCTTCGGGTCTCAGTCTGCTGCTGCCATGAACTTCTTTGGGTTAAGGGGGAGGGGCTGGGGGAAAGAGACAGGTGGCTGGAGGGACCCTTTTTGCTGCTAGAAAGCCCCTCCCTTCTGGGGAACTAGGGCTGGCTTATCCCTGTCAGGGGAGAAGGGGTCAGACCAAAGATGGTGGTTTGTCCTGCATAGGGGGATAGGTGTGTGAAGGCAGGGTTGGGTTCCATCTCTGGCTTTTTCTGGTAGGAAGGCTTAACCCCTTTCACCAGAAGACCACGGATGAGTCTGCACGGAGAGAAGTAAGGATGGGGACAGTCTTGCCCAGATGGCTCTGTGAGGAGGGCAGGAGCCAGATCTGTGGCCTGCTTTGGCTTCAGGAGGCCAGGAGCTTCCACTGTAGGAGGGGCCACTAGAGGTCTGTGAAGAGCTGGTGGGAAACAAGGGTAGATGTAGGAGCCCAGTCATCAGCCCAGCTGGAGCTGGAGGCTCACTCTGACACCAGCAAGGGGATTGGAAGAGTTAGGCAGGGTCTAGAGTTCCCAGGGGGACTGGAGGCATGCAAGGGGTCCCTCATCTCCCCTGCTGATCCCTCCTCTTTATCTCTCCAAATGCTGACAATCAAAGGGGGAGAGAGAGGGTACATTGGGTCCTTTGGTTCCCATTCCAGTCAGAATCACCAAGGTGGATTCCCAGGCCCTAAAGCTGTGTGGCAGGTCCCCCTGGTGGAGCTGGACACCACTGCAGTCCAGCGCAAAGCCAACAACCCCAGGAGCCCAGGTGTCCCCCTACCCCAACCAGACCTGGTGCCTTGATGCTCCCACCCCAGCTGGGACAGTATAAAGAAGGAAGGGTCTTGGTTTCCTCTCCCACTCCCTTCCTTGGGCTCCTGAATCCATTTGCTTTTAAATCTTGTTAATTATTTTTCTCTAAGTTTTTTTATTTTCTTTTGGTTTCCCTAACCTTCATTTCTCTTTGTCTCCACCTCTTTCCCTGTGTCTTCCTCACTGTGTTTCTCTTCTCTCACCTTCAATTTTTCTCTGTCCATTTGGGCCTCCTCCCCCACCCCCACACTCCCATTCCCTCCTTGGTCTCCTTTTCGATATGCCAAACCAATTTTGGGTCGAGTGCATTTAACAAGAACAAAACAAAAGGCTCATAACAACAAGAACGTTTCAGAAAAAAAAAAAAAGTAAAAAAAAATTGTTGAGTCAAAAAAGTCAATAAAGAAATTAAGATTTCTTGGAATGACAAGAGTGGCCTGACTTATTGAGAGCGGCGGGGGGGAGGGGGGGGCGCAAGAAATGGGTATGTGGATCTGCACAGAGCATCCCCATATGGTGAAGACCCTGCACTGCAAGGTTTAGAATCCAAGCAGAGGCCTGGAGAGTCAAAGAATCACTAATGTTTACAGAGAACTTGGTAGGTTCCTGGGCCTGGCTGTGCAATCCAGGTGCAGTGTTTCTTTGAATCCTCAAACACTGTAGTGTGAAGATTATTAGAGCTCTATTTTAGAGATGGGGAAACTGAGGCTTACAGGACCTGGATGCACACCTCAGTCTCTCTGGGCCAAGCAACTGTGCCTTGTGTCTCAAAGAAGCCCTTCCCAGCCTGGACATGTGTCCACAGGCTGCATTAGGGCAAGCACAAGAATTTTACACTGTACCTGATTCCAACTGCCTTTCCTAGATTCCCACATGCCATTGAAATGGTGCTTTTGCAAAAGTGACAATACAGTAGAATTGCATCATCTGTATTTCACATTCTCAAATAGCCCTGCCAGGGCCTGGAGAGAGAAATGACTACTCAAACAGTGACAGCCTCTCTCCATACCCTCCGGCCCTCAAGACCTGTATGCCACACTCCCGATTCTCTTCCTATCTCCCCAGCCACTCCTTCCCAGTCCTACTGGCTGGTTCCTTCTCATCTCTTGACCTCTTAATGTTGGCAAGGCCAGGGGCTCACTCAGCTTTGAACCTATTCCCTACCTACCCTGGGAGCTCTTGTCCCATCTTAAGGTTTTAAATGCTATCTATACACTAGTAACTTCAAAATGTAGCTGGACGTAGCTTGGAGCTCCAGATTTACATTCGTCCAATATCCCACCCATATCTAAGCCTGGGTGTCAGGTAGGGTCTCAAATAACCTCTCCTAAATCCAGTTCCTGACCACCACTTCCTAGGTCCTCCCATAAGCTTCCCCACCTCAATTAATGGCATATCCATCCCGATTCAAGCTAAAATCCTTGGAGGGGGTTCCCTGGTGGTATAGTGGCTAGGCTTCAGCACTCTCAATGCTACAGCCTGGGTTCAATTCCCAGCCAGGAAACTACTGAAAAAAAAAAAAAAGAAAAAAATTAAATCCTTGGAGCTTCTCTTGAACTCATCTTGTTTCATACTCCACATTTATTCTTCCAGTAAATGCAATAGTGGCTCTAACTTTAAAAGACTGATTCCCAAGTCCTAGGTGGTACCCATACCCTTGGGTGTATGTGCAGGGCCATTTAGGGGTACGCAAAAAATAATCAGTAATGGCAAAAAAAAGTTAAAAAATGCAAAATGTTAGTTATAGAACAATAAATGTTAAGTTTGAATCACAGTTAATGGAGATGCTTCAAGATCATATTAGCAAATGATGATTGGTAAGGGCGTGGCTATGAACCCTTCCCCCAAATCATTCTTCTACCAATCATTATGCAGTTTCTAGAACTTCCCTAAACATATAAATACATCTGTAGCCAGACTGTTTGATCAGTTTAGCTATTGAGTAAAAGTAAGTTCATTGTCTTTAACTGTGATTCTTTTCAAGTAGTTTTTTTTAATTTAATATTTAACATAGTTTCAGTTATTATTGTCAGTGATTTTTAAGCATGTCAGTTATGGATCAGTGGTTGAAAACAGGAATGATTAAAAAACCAAAACTTGATGTGTATTATAACCCAAGCACAATGTGTATTATAACCCCAAGCACAATGATCTCACTAACAATGTTTCAATTGGCTAGTGATCTGCATAACAATTACTACAGACTTTTCAGATAACAATAAATATTATTAATAAGTTAAAAGTTTGTTAAATACTTGATTGTCATTATCAATATTTAACTGTGTTAGAAACATTTTAAAATTAAATCTGGGTTTGTACTTTTAGTGTAATTTTTCTTTTCTAACTTATCTCATTTCTACTATTTTACATTAAGATAAGCACTGAACAAAAGTGTCAGTATTTAAAAACAGCTGTTTTAAAAACAAGTGCAACTTATCGAAATGGGCCTAAAGGGTACATAAGTGGAAAAAGGTTGGGAACCACTGCTTTAAAATATCCAGAATTAACTAGTTCTCACCACCTTAGTTTAAGCTACCCCTGTCTCTCTCCAGGGCCACTGCAATGTACCTTAACTAGCTTCCTTGTCCTTTTTCAGGATTTTCTCAACACAAAAACCAGAGTGACCTGGGTAAGCCTATTTTGTCCTTCCTCTGCTCAAAACTCTCCAATGGCCTCCTCTCTCACCAAGACAAAGGTCAATATCAGTACAATGGTCAACAAGGCCCTACAGCATCAGATCCCACCCCCATGGCTCCCCTCCTTGCCAGCCACACTGGGTTCCTCATCCAATAACATACAGGTACCCTCCTGCCTGTCTCAGGGCCTTTGCACTGGCTATTCCAGTAGGACTTAAGCAAATTAGAGCTTCCCAGCAGGCTTTCCCAGTCTACTCCATTTAAACTGTATTGTCTGCCTCCCACACCAGAGGTAATATAGAATGGTGTTTTTTCAATGCTATTCGCCAGTGTCTAGCACATAGTAGATAATCAATAAACATTTGTTAAAGAACAGAAAACTAAATTGAGCATAAGACCCAGAGTGACCCTGAGACGAGAGCTAAGAATGATAGGAGTTGTAAATCTGCTGCTCCTTTGGCTGGTCTCAGTTCCTATGTGTCTCTCACTATGTGACACAAAGTTTTTAATTCAGCCTGGCCCTGAAGCCTAACTTTAATATTTTAGCTGGTACTCAACCCAAGAAAAAGAAATCTGTTCCTATGCTAGAAGAGGCGATTTTATTGGACTTACTGAGGTGCCTGAGGCCAGCTGAGAAGCTTTAGTTAAATTTCACTATATATGATTTTGACTTCATGGTCTGATTTTGAAATCTAATCCTGGCCTAAAATGAGATTCCACAACATGGCCCGTTCTTCTGCCTTTGTGTCCTTTACTCTTCCCAGCCCTACACACATCCTTCCCCACTATACACACACTGGAGAGATCTAGTGGGCCTGACGACCGATGACCCTCAGGTGGTTGTTAGTGGCACCCGTTCGCACATGCCCAGGAATAACATTTATGTTGAGATGTATCATTTCAAAGCTCTTTTCTTACATTTTACCTCATTTAATTATCACAAGGTATGTATCATTATTGCTATTTATCAGGTGAGAAAACTGAGGTAATTAAATGACTTACTCAAGATTACCAAGCAGTTCACAGTGCCTACACCCTGTAGATACCTTATATGCTATCCGATTTAATCTTTTTCAACAACCCAGTGAGGCTGTGACTTAGCCCCATTTACATCTGCAGAAACTGAAGCCCAGAAATGTTAGAGAACATCCCCGCATGGTTAGAGAATGTATCACATTTACTCAGTTAATAAGAGAGAGCTGGACCAGTCCTCCATCTTGGTCTCCTGTTCCCAGGCTGCTTCTAGGGCTGTCTGCACACAGCTGCAGTTGCCCATCCCCCATCACTGCCTGCCAACCCCACTCAGCACATCATAAAGAAAGCTGACAATCTGGCTCCCAGCATCAGAGGAGATGCCCACTAATTGCACTAATCCCTACATAGCTAGTATTAGGACTATCCAAAGAGAACCCATGGGAGTCAAGCCAGAGGGAAAACCTTAATACAGAGCAAGAGAAGACTCTCTTCAGATCCCCAAAGAACCGAAAGCACTGGGGGCCTCTGCCCTTGAGAACATGTCCTCTCCCCCAAGAACTCCTGGGAAGGCCTGAGGGAGCTGGGCTGAGGCTAATCCTCCATCTCCACAACACTGCAGATTTAGTTTGCTCCTGTGGTTTCCATCACAGTCATGGAAACCAGAACTGATGACAGGCTCCTGCTAGCTTCCGCTTTCCCATCTGTATCACTTCTCACTTCACTGGGACTCTCCTTGACCAGAACTCTTGCAATTGCTACTCCTCTAACTGTTCTGTCACACTGTCTTCCACCACTCTCTCCATACATCCAATTGATTCCAGCTTTTCACAACTGAAGCACTCACTTGAAGCCAACCAGTCCTCTCCTGGGAATCGATCCTAAGGAACTGCACATGTGCATGAGGACTCAGTGGCAAGAAGGTTCTCTGTAGTCATACTTCTAAGAATAATAGTCTAAAATTACAGCATAAAAAATAGTTACATAAATCATGCACATACATACAAACAGGATTTCATGCAATCATTAAATCAATGATGTAGAAGGACACTAAATGCTGTGGAACTACATTCAAAATAATTATAAGTGTAAAAAGCTGGATATAAAAAACTGTCCCAATTTTTAAAATGACATCTATGTATAGGCAAAAAATGTACATACATATATAAAACTGTGTATGTGTGTAAGTATATGTAAGCATGTACGTGTGTGCATAGTATATGCAGAATATAAAGCTATATACCAACATATTAATAGTTTGTCAGTACTGGATAATGTTTACTTTTTTGCAACTGTTATTTTTTTTTTTTTGCATTAAACATATATTATTTTTAATAGGAAGAAGTATTTGTGTGTCCTACTTTTTGTGGATGAACAAAAGCCAAGAATAACCAATATAACTGGATGAAGAAAGAACAAGGTGGGGAACTAGCCTTTCCTCGATTGGTTATAGTGTGGTGATATTTAAGATGATGTGGCGCTGGCACAAGAAGAAACAAACAAGCCAATGAAGAGACCTGTGACTAGATGGAAACTTGCTCTAAAACAGGACTGTCCAATCTTTTGACTTCCCTGGGCTACATTGGAGGAATTGCCTTGGGACACACACATAAAATACACTAACATGAACGACAGCTTGATGAGCTTTTAAAAAAAGGGGGTCCCAAAAATCTCATAATATTTTAAGAAAGTTTACAAATTTGTTTTGAGCTTCATTTAAGGCCGTCCTGGGCAGGTTGGACAAGCTTGCTCTAGAACGTAGGTTACAAGTCACTAGGGAAATCATAGATTGATTAGTCCAGAGGATCTCAAATTTTGTGGTGTTGAGATCCCTTTTACCCTCTTAAAAATTAACAAGGATCGGCGGATGACTAGGCGGAGCACAGAGTATTTCAAGGCAGTGAAAATACTCTGTATCAATGAACTTTTCTTACTCTATTACATTAAAACTCATTAGTCTAATCTTACCATTTTAATTGCTCTTTTCCCTATGTATGATTTTGTAACATCATGCATTGGTCTTTGGGAAAATATTGATCTATGTCAGATGGAAACCAGATGTATTGGAATAAGGATTTTGTAAGTTATATAAATGTATCATCACTATGCTGTACAACTGAAACCAATATAATATTGTATGTCAAATGTAATTGAAAAATAAAAATGAGGGAAAAAAGAAAAATAAAAAAACAAAAAAATTGATCTACTAAATTATTACATTTCATTATACAATATTTTTTAATACCACACTGATTGCATCAAAAAAGCCTTTAAATATTGAAAAATTGCCAGATTCATGGTGGTGAATAGAAGTTTCCGAAACTTGAAAACTCAGATTTTTATCACTGGCAACAACCATCAATTGTTCTCACAAGTGACTATCTGACTTCATTCATTTCTGGGAAAATATATGCAGAATACCCTAATGAGTAACCAGTCTCTTTCTTTCAAGTATAAATGGTGTTACATGAAAAAAAAAGTCACCAGTTTCACCTCAACTCAAAAAATTGTACCAGTGTGTTACCTAAAACCACCATCATTCCTCAGCATGCAATAGAAGTGTTCTATACTAACTTCCCATTTCACCACACAGAATGTTAGAAAGACCTGGTGCAGGGCTAAGCTTTAACACATCACTATTTTTTCCTCAAGGACATTCTTAAGTGAAAGAATTTTGTTTTAACATTGAGTGTGTGCTGTTGAGAAATACAGTAACAACTACTGCTATGATTTGGTTAACACTGCATTGATTCCTGCCAAGACGTCAACAGTTTTACCCACCATTGTTTTTATACTGATAGTATGCATGACAACACAGCACAAATGATAAAGGCAAATAATTCCTTAAAATTATTATGAAAATGGTTCATCTCCTGGATCCCCTGAAAGGTTCTTGGGGATCCCTAGGAGATCACATTTTGAGAACCACTGAACTATTCAACAAATGGATCTGAGACAACTGGTTATACATGTGGAAAAAATTAAATCACAGTCCTACCTCATATCATAAACAAAAAGTCCAGGTAGATTTTTTAAAGTTAAATATGAAAAGTAAAACTTTGAGAAGAAAACACAGTAGGATATCTTATTGACCTCAGGGTAGGATTTCTTAAACAAGGCACAAAAACCATGAAATACACATAGATTGATAATTATGGTGACATTAAAATAATAATAATAAATTCTGACTATCAAAAGTCATCATAAAAATGAAAAGGCAAACCCCAGATGTGAGAACAGCTCCTGAACTCAGTAAGATGAAGACAACCCAGTAGGAAAATGGGCAAAGATATGAACAGGTAATTCACAGCAGGCAAATGGTCAACAAACATGAAAACAGCTCAACCTCACCAATACTCAGGGTAATGAAAACGTAAACCACTACTAATTCACACCCATCCAAAGGAGAAAAATGAAATGCTGATAATACAAGTGTTGATAAGGACACTGAACAATAGCACCACTACTGATGGGAATGAAAACTGCGATGAATACTCCCATAACCCATAATGCCAGTAAGTCAACTTCTAGATATGTATCCTAGAGAAACCCTTGCACAAGGAAACATATACAACAATGAACACTGCAGCACTGTTTATAATAGTAGAAAGCTAAAAAAACCTTAAATATCAACCAAGAGGTGAAAGGGTATGTAAATACTGTCCAACAAAACTTTCTAAGATCATGGAAGTGTTCCCTATCCATGCTGTCCAATGCAGTAGCCACTAGCCATAGGTGCCTATTAGGCATGTGAAATATGGCTAATGTGACTGAGGAAATGAATTTTTTCATTTTATATAATTTTGATTAATTGAAATCTAAATAGCCATATGTGGCTAGTAGCTACATCAGACAACACAGCTAGTCAGCAGTGAAAATAAATGAATTATAAGTACTTACATGGGTCAACATAGATAAATCTCAAAAGCATTATGCCGGATGAAAAAAGCAAGTTTCAGAAGGTAGGGCAGGTACTAGAGTGAAGTAAGTGAGGTGCCTAGGGTGAAAATTTTAGGGGGCCCTCACCCTCAGGGTCATGCAAGTACAAAATGGACACTAGAGCAATCCTAGTATGAGTGAGCACCTCCTTAAATTGTATGCCCTATGTGCCTTGCTTGCCTTACCCTAGTTCCAGTCCCGTCAGGATATATCCAGTATGATACTGTGCCGGATTCCCCAAGATCACCCTCAGGTTCAATGATTCCCAGGAAGACTCACAGGATTTAGCATATAGTTGTATGTATAGCTATGATTTCTTACAATGAAAGGATACAAATCAAAATCAACCGTGGGAAAAGAAGTATGGGGCCTAAAGTATGGAGGAAACAAGGCACAAGGCAAGCTTCCAAGAGTTCTCTCCTAGTGGAGTCACATGGGATGTGCTTAGTTCCTGCAGCAGAGCTGTGACAACTCATGTGAAATGCTATCTATCACAGTAGCATATTAGAGTCAGTGCTAAGGTACTTATTGGGGGCTGGTCAAGTACCAAACTTCCAGACTCCAGAAAGAAAGCAGGTGTTTAAGCACTACAAGCCATTCTTATCACTTAGGGACTGGTGGGAACCCTTCTAAAATTCAAGTTCCTGCATACCAGCCAAGGATCAACCTTGCCAATAGGCCTTTCTAATAGCAGTCTCAGGCCTATTAGGTTAACTTTTTTGCACAGATATCATTTATATAAAATTGTAGAACATGATATATAATACTATATATTGCTTAAAGACACATGCATATAAAGATGTACAACATGCACAGAAATATAAACACCAAATCCAGGGTTGCAGTAACATTGGAGGGAAAGAGGAGGGGAGTTTGAGGCAAGGGCATTTCAAATGCATCATTAATGTTTTACTTCTTAAGATGGGTAATGAGTAAAAGTGTATTTTCTCATAGTATTTCTTACAGTTTTTCAAGTGTGTGCACCTGAAATATTATATGAGAATGGAGACTTATCTGCTTATTATTATGTACTATTAACAGTTTATGTTTATTGAGTGCTTTTCACATTCCAGGTACTATACTAAGCCCTTTATATGGATTTATTCTTTATTAAAAATTTACTGAAGACTTTCTATATGTGAGGTCCCATGCTAACCTGCAGAAATACACTGAGAGATCAATGTGAGGTAGGTAAGATCTCTGCCCTCAATCTTTCAATCTACTGAGGGATGACAAGAGATACCATGTACAACATAAAACCAATGTAAGTACAGATTCTGAGTGCTACTAAGATAATAAAGCAGGGTAATGTGATTAAGGAAGGGCTAATTTAACTAGGGTGGTTCAGGAAGGCTTGAGAGGGACTTTTGAGTTGAACTATAAATGATTTGAATGAGAACCATGCAATTATTTGGAGGTAGCAGATTCCAAAGGGAACAGCAAGTGCAAAGCCTTACAACAGGAATAAGCTTGGTGTGTTGAAAGACAGGAAATAAAGTCAGTCAGGCTTGAGAGTGGTGACAAGAGAGAGACTGATATAGTGGATGAGGCCTGAGAGGTCAGCTGAGGCCACCATGCAGGGCCTCTGAAGCCACAGTAAAGATCTTAGGTTTCATTTTAAGTATGATAAGCCTTTTGTAGGTTTTAAGCAGGGTAAATAACATGATCTGATTTACAATGGAAGATTACTCAGCCAGTTGTACAGATAACACATTATAGACAGGGCCATTTTCTTCATTAGCACCACAGACATAATACTTGTGGCTGATGAGCTTTTCAGGGGCTATGAAGAGAATGGAGCTAGAGATAAAAGGAAAAAAGTTCCACAATGCAAAAAGAAAACTATAAAGTTGGAATGAATAACTATTTAATTAAACATCTAGAAAAATGTAACATTATGGCAACTTCACTCATCATTAAATATAATACTCATAAACAACCTAATTACATTTGAAAATAATTTGAAAATTAGATTTTGAGTCATAAAAATTTTCAAGTAAGCCCAATGATTACCAAGAAATCACAGCCATTACAAATATAAATTTTCTTGTAGCCAAGGTTTCAAAGGGAGAGGAGACTCAATTATTTTTAATGCAAAAAAAATTTTCACTTTTAACTTAATGTAATATGTAGATATAAAAACATACCTAGCATTATGCAGCCTTAAGATTCTAGAGAGGACACAGGTTGCTAGATTAAGAAAGGTCAGTGGCTTAGATCAGTGCTATTCAGGATTACACTCTGTGAGTTTGAACACTGTCCAGGGGACCTTTGTAAGACTCCTCTGAGAAGACATTCGAACAGAAAGATGTAAATGACAAGACATCAGCCATGCCAAGAACTGGGAGAAGAAATTCTAGGCAGAGGCTCTGTGCTGGGAGTGCCATGTCAGACTTTTAAGGAAAAAGAGGGGGTCAGTTTGGCTGAACTGAAGTTGGGGCTGGTGGGTCAAGGAAGACAAAGCATCTAGTCTTAAAGAAAATATAGTAATGTCCCTTACTAGAGAAGGATACATTCCAAGACCCCCTCAGTGTATGCCTGAAACCATGGACAGCACCAAACTTCCCTATACATATAAACCTATGGTAAAGTTTAATTTATAAATTCAGCACAGAGATGAACAACAATAATTAATAAAAATAAAAAAAAAGAAAAAGAAAAAAATAGAATTGTAACAATATACTGTACTAAAAGTTATGGGAATGTAGGATCTAAGACATGCTGGACAAAGAAATGATTTACCTCCTTGACTGCATGGGCCAGTAAAAGATTTCATCTCTTTCTTCACAATACCCAGAATGGTGCGCAATTTAAAACTTATGAATTGTTTATTTCTGGAATTTTCCATTTATTTCAGACCAAGGCTGACCATGGATAACTGAAACCATGAAAAATGAAGCCAGAGGAGTTCCCTGATGGTGTAGTGGCTTAAGGCTTCGGAACTGAACCTGTCAGCGCTGCGGCCTGGGTTCAATTCCCAGCCAGGGAGCCACCCACATACCAAAAAGCAAAACAAAACAAATAAACAAATTACTCTCATCGTGTTAACTGGGAAAACTTAAAAAAAAAAAAAAAAAAAATGAAGCCAGAGATGGGGTTGTGGGGGACTATAGTATTCTCATACTGAGAATAGAAAAACACTCACATTTATGAGGAGGAGAATGAATGATCCAATTTCAGACCTGCACTGTCTCATAACACAGTAGCCACTTGCCACAGGGGCTCATGAGCACTTAAAAATAGGTAGTGCCACCATGAAACAGAACCTTCCATGTCACTTAAACTTTTTTTTTTTTTTTTTTGCTTTTTTTTTGGTATGTGGGTAGCTGCCTAGCTGGGAATCGAACCCAGGCTGCAGCGCTGACAGCACCAGCGCCGAAGCCTTAAGCCACTACACCATCAGGGAACTCCCATGTCACTTAATTTTAATAAATTAACATTTCACTTTAAAAACTGGTATGTAGCTGAGCTCATGGAAAACTTTTAAGGGAGCTCCCTAGTGGTGTAGTGGCTTAAGGCTTCGGCGCTGGCCCTGTCAGCGCTGCGGCCTGGGTTCGATTCCCAGTCAGGGAGCTATCCACATACCAAAAAGCAAAAAAAAAAAAAACTTTTAAGTATGTTGGGAATAGCTTCGGCATGCGAATCTACATTTTAGACTGTAAGCTTTATGAAACTTAAAGCCAGACTCTTTTTGATGAAACATAGCTATCTGAGGTCTGACCATTAAATTCATCCTAGAAATAGTGCTACATACCTCATTGCTGAATTTTACTATAGTCACTCACGAAGTACTCCGCTTGGGAAGTTATGCACCAACACCAGTGCCTAACTCCACCCTTCAGAGTAATTTTGGAACTCTTTTTCTGGAATGGCCGTCAGAGCTGTCATTGTATTATCCTGATGTCCTGAATGTCATCAAAACATCTTCTTTTCAATATTTCCTTCATCTTCAGGTAAAAAAAAAAGTCATTGGGGGCCAAATCAAAGGAGTAGGGAGGATGTTCCAATACAGTTATTTGTTTACTGGCTAAAAACTCCCTCACAGACAGTGCTGTGGAAGCTGGTACATTGTTGCGACTCAAGAGCCATGAGTTGCTGGTGAAAATTTCAGGTTGTTTTTGTCTTTTTCATGCAGACTTTTCAGCACTTCCAAATAGTAAACTTGACTGACTGTTCGTCCAGTTGGTACAAATTCATAATGAACAATCCCTCTGATATCAAAAAAGGTTAGCAACATCATTTTGACTCTTGATTTGGATGAACTCTTGGTCCTGTAGAATTGGCTGACTTCCATTGTGCACTTTGACACTTTGTTTCAGAGTCATACTGGTACACCCATGTTTCATCACCAGGGATAACATGGCCCAAAACATCATCTTGCCTCTCCAAAAGGTGTTGGCAAACTTCAACATCCCTTTGCTTTTGTTCATTGGTGAGCTCCTTTGGGACCAATTTTGCACGCACCTTCCTCATGCCAAGATTTTTGGTTAAGATTTTCCTGTTTCTTTATCAATGTTTACTTGGTCTGCTATGCTTCTCACAGTCAGCTAACAATTTTGATGCACAATTCGACTAATTTTTAAAATGTTTTCGCCAGTTTTGTTCGTTATTGGCCTCCCTTATCTCTCTCTTCATCAATGAAGCTTTCTCTCCCCTCCGAAAAACGTTTACTCCATTTGTACACACCATTTTCTTCATGGCATTATCGCCATAAACTTGGACTAACATGCCCCTGATTTCACTTCCACTCTTGCCAAGTTTAACAAGAAATTTAACGTTTGTTCATTGCTCTAATTCAAGCTCCAACATTCTTGCGACAGCACACAAAACATGCAACACAATAATGAACGCCACTCAGCAAGACACCACCACATGTCGCCATGAACACAGCTTTGAGATAGATATATCAAGGTTATGACACCTTACCGAGTTGTTTGTACAGTAAGGCATGGTGGCAAGTTCGCAAACTTAAGTGTAAAACACCCAGAATTTCACTGCCTCAGTACCGAGTAAAAAATGTAAGCTATCTCATTTGTATTTTTTTTTTTTTTGCTTTTTGGTATGTGGGTAGCTCCCTGACTGGGAATCGAACGCAGGCCGCAGCACTGACAGCGCCAATGCTGAAGCCTTAAGCCACTACACCATCAGGAACTCCCTCATTTGTATTTTTATACCCATCATGTTAAAATAGTATTTTGGTTGTATTGGATTAAATGAAACACATTAAGGTTAATTTAATCTTTTTTAACTTTTTAAACTGTAATAAAATGTACTAGGAAAATGTAGATATGTGGCTCGGATTGTTTTTTTAACTAGTCCGTGAGTGGAAGCGGAGAGTGTGGATGCAGAGGCTCCTGGAGTCTTCCAAGGCAAGGGCAACGGTGGTCCAGCCCAGGCGCGTGGGTTTAGAGAAGTAGGTAGATGCATTGTGCAGTCATGAGTCATGTCAGTGAATTTTCACGGCCTTGTTCACAATGCCGGGGGGGGGGGGGGGGAGTGCGGCCTGAGGTCAGGCTCTAACTTCCACTGAGAGCGTTGTCCACCTGACACCTCCCAACTGCCCTCCAGGGGGCGAAACCAGGATTCCAACCAGATCCAGCTTTCCAGGACCAGCCCAGACCCCGGCACCACGTTACCGCCGATCCGTCTCCCCTCAGGGGTGAGTCGAACGTTCACACTGTTCACAACGAACTCCAGGCTGCTGGGCCTGAGAAGCTCCCGATAACGCTCACCTGCGGACAAACGCCAAAGCCGCGAACGCTCCTCCTTTCTGTTCACACCCGGTTCAACCGCGTCGGCGGCCTACTGTCGCTCCTCTTTCACGAATCCCCAGCCGAGTCTGCCTTTTGTCCCGCCCCATGAGGTTAAGCTAGCCAATCACCTCTCACAAAAGCT